>JANHFJ010003353.1:0-13574 GCA_032468195.1 Cerberus rynchops
CAATAATCAATATAAATTGTAAGGATACAAGCAACAAGTTATAGTCATAGTGGGGTGGGTGGGTGATGGAACAATGACAATAATAGCAATGCAGACTTAATAAATAGGTAGTGTTGAGGGAATTATTTGTTTAGCAGAATGATGGCATTCGGGAAAAAGCTGTTCTTGTGTCTAGTTGTTCTTGTGTGCAGTGCCCTATAGCGTTGTTCTGAGGGTAGGAGTTGAAACAGTTTATGTCCAGGATGTGAGTGGTCTGTACATACTTTCCCAGCCCTCTTTTTGACTTTAACCGTGGGACAATCATTATCTCTCTACCCAATCCATTGCACATGTTGATTGTGTGAAGAGAAACAAGAAGAAAGGAAGCAATGTATATTAAGTTGAGCTCTTGACTTTGGAATGGAGTATACATCTAACAAATAAGTGGTTTAGTCTCGCATGTGCAGCCAGACCATTTTGACCATTTAATAAAATTCACGATTAAGGCAAACCATACAAACATTTCAAGTGATAATTAAAATAATATAAAATAAGTAATTTTTTCAGGAGGCACTTGAGAAATCTCTGAATTTAGAAAAGATTTCTGGGAGTTGACATGAATTCATTTAGTTGAGATCATCTGGTTTTATGGCCACTCTCTGGGAGCTGACAATGGCTATTGAGAAACACCTTCTTCATCTTCTGTAGATAGCCGAGGAAGTCCATATCATGAAAACAGGGGGAAATTGTAAACTTAAAGGGTTAAATGTTGAATGATGACCACCTTCTTTTGGATGTGATTCCAATTGTTAGCAGTCAGCTCACTGTCTTTGTCATGCTGTCTTTTAAACTTAGAAAAAAAAATAGTTTTCAGTTATAGCACTGGTTCCATCTTAATTTAATTATCTCAGATGATTTTTCTTTGTTGTTTTCTTTTTCTTATCACTAAATTCATTCTTTTCTTTATTCTATGTCATGTTGTTACAAGCTGTGGTTTTAGTAACTTACTGAACTTTGAATTTACTTGCATTGGTGTCGGAGGCGCTGAGGTGCTTCTGGGTTGAAAGGATTAGCCAATGATATCAACAGTGCTCAGGAGACATCCAATTGGGGCCTCCTTTCATATCTCCGTTAAAGTGCTCCCCAAAGTGGTACCTATCTATCTTCTCATTATTACTCACTTTCAAATTGCTAGGTTGGCAAGAGCTGGAATGAATGACGGGAACTCGTCCTGTTATACTGCAGCACTTGGGTCTCGAATGTGGCCTTACTGATTGTCAACCCAGTGTCCTAACCACACAAGCCAATGCTACTTTGAACTAGTTGACAAAGTTATTTGCTGTGATGGGCAATTTTTCTTCAAAAGAAACTTACCTAGTTTTGCTGATTTTTCTGACTGAAATGTCTAAAGGACCACACTATTATTCAAAGACAGTCTAGCTTCTGTTTGCATTTCTTGATAGAAAACTTGCTCTGTGGGCTGGAGCAATCATCAAGGGTTTCCCCATGCCTTGAAAAGTTGATGTGGTGACAGTTCTGAGAATACATGAATGTGCTACCCATATGGTTTTCTCTTGTTTCTAACTAGGCAGAATTCTGTGACTTGAACTTGGTGGCTCACGCTAATGGTAATTTTTCAGTTGACATGGAGGTTATGCGCAATGGGATCAAGGTAGTAAGGTGAGTAGAAACAAGGCACTATCAGTTGTTTATTACAGTTGTTCAGAGTGTTATGTACAGGTAGTCCTTGACTTACAACAGTTCATTTAGTGACTGTTCAAAGTTACAACAGCACTGAAAAAAAGTTATGACCATTTTTCACAATTACATCCTTTGCAGCATCTCCATGCTCACATGATCAAAATGCAGACACTTGGCAACTGTCTCATAGTTATGATGATTGCAGTGCCCCAGAATCATGTGATCCCATTTTGCAACCTCCTGGCAAGCAAACTCAACGGGGAAGCCAGATTCACCTAACAACCCGGGTTACTAACCTATCAGCTGCAGTGATCCACTTAAAACTGTTTGCAAGAAATGTCATAAAATGGGGCAAATGCTTAACAAATGCTTCACATAACAACTGTGGTGTTAAGTCGAGGACTACCTGTGTTTATGTATTGTTTGTTCCTTAGGCTTTAATGTGTTTCAGAGGAAATACCGAGTCTGATTTTGGCTACTGATGAAATAATCTTTCCTCTGGATCCTTAAGTAGTGTGTTAAAAATTGTACACCAAGTTTATTCAAGTCTATTAAAGAAGTAGTAGTTGGGGACTTTCATGAAATTGCTAGTTACGCAAATCTTTGCTCTTTGTGTGTAATTTGCCCCTGTTGACCCAAGAGGAGAATATTGTTACTCTGCCCAATATTTTTCTAATTACTAAGATTGTGCAGTGATTGTGCAGTAGAGTTAGTATCTAGTACACTACAGTATGCAATTATCATCTCTAGAACTATAAAATGTATACTCACTGCAGTGCTACTATTGAAGAGTTCAACCTTTTTGTGGTATTATTTGACTTCCTAAATAATCTTATACATCCCTGCAGCTATTCTTCTATTTTTACAGCTGTTTAAGCAGCATTGGAAAATCAACTGTTCCTATAAATTTGTATTCTCTTGTGTTCTACCTTTCCCGAATGACCTCTGCCCCCAAGCTATCATATACAATATATCATCGGTTCTCAACCTTTTCCTCACCACGGACCCCCTTTTAAATACCTTTTGCCACCAGGGACCCCCAAGACTTAATTCAAGATTTTAATCATAACATTACTTCAAGCCTTCACAGACCTCCTTGTGATGACATCGTGGCATCCCAGGGCCGCTGCAGCATGAGATAGATGTATTTCTTCAGATGTGTTGCACTTAAAATCCTTGTTATGTCCAACACGTCTGGAAATTACCAGATTGGACAATGCTGAAGTAGATTGTTCATTAACAGTAATTTTAACTTATGGTGAGGGCTTGCTATGTTTCAGGTAGAAGTCTTTTCCAGCACTAACTGCCCAAAGTCTTTTAAAAAAATGAAATGTCAGAGATGCTAAAAATGGGACTTCTGTCTTTAAACAACTGCTGTGCCAATTTACTGTGTGACCCTTGGTTCTTTTATATGCTTTGGATCTTGGTGAACAATTAGATAAGCCACTAAATGAAGGATAACTGAAGTTGCAGGGTTAATTTTGCAAAATAAACTTCAGATGTGGATCCCTTATCTGATTCAGAGCTATGGGATGGGAAGTATGAAGCTTTTCACTTTTTCTCTCTCTTGCCACATTCTTGATCTGAATTCTCTGTCTGGACTGTCTCCCCTTCCCCATCCCCAGACACATCTGGTATTATTTGCATTGGGGAGTAAGCATGTTTATACTGGCAGTTCTTTCCCTTAAGTAGACACGGCTGGGTCATAAGGAAGCAACTTCAATTTAAAGGGATTTTCTTTAACTTTTAATCTAGAGCAAGACTACAGTGGGGACAAGTCTTCCCATCTTGAACTGGATTGGTTTCCCCTATACCTGCAGTTTTTAGTCTTGTGATTGACCTATCACAGAAAGTTTCCAAGCAAAATTTGTTTTCTTTAACGCCTAGGTTGTACTTTGAAGTGCACATATAAATGCACACACTAAGATAATGCAGTGCTTTTATACTCCTTTATTCAGACTTCAGGATGAGTGGGATCCTGGCAAATATGCCAAAGATGAAATCAGTACATAATTTTTCAGACCCAATACATTTAATTCAATCAATTATTCTGGAAATCTATTCAAATGTCTGGATGAATAAAATGGTTTTTAACTACTGGTTTTTAAGTGTTGGTGCCAGATTGACCTCTCTGAATACCATTGGTGCAGCGCATAGATACATCAATCTTTGTTACTATGTCAAATCTGACATAGCCTCAAATGGGACATGGCCCAGAGACGGCAATGAAAGTGTTGGAAGAAGCCTTGAGTGTATATGCTCTGATAATTGCTGGGAAATTTCTACTAGAACTTGACCACCCATGAAGATTGAATTGTGATGGCAGAATAAACAGTGCGCTGTCTGGAAATTAGTATAGTCTCTGAACACATAGTTATTGTTTATCCCTGAGCTTGGGAACGGGGGCAGCCTTGGGTTTTAATGAGTAACCGTTTCATGTTCCTCCAGCGACTGAGGAAACAAGACCAATTTGAATTAAGACTAATGGGCTGTTTAAAACAAGATCTTGCAGATTGCATGGACACTTTAAAAAGCTGTGGATTTCCTGTAGATTTGTATCCTAATATGTTATTTTATCTAACCCCACAGAGGTTTTATAGTAGGGGTGTCAAATTCAATTTCATTGAGGGCCCCATCAGGGTTGTGTTTGACCTTGGGGGGATGGGCGTGGCCAGGGTGGGCATGGCCAGCTTGACACCACTCCTGTCAGGGTTTGTGCGGCCCTCCTGAGCTCCATTTTCACTGGCAGAGGGTTGCAGGAGGGCATGGCAGCCGAAAATGGAGCTCAGGAGCTCGTTTTCACTGGCAGAAGCACTGTGGGCACATCCTTTGCTGTTTCAGGGCAATCCTGCAGGCCAGATCTAAGTACCCTGCAGGCAGGATCCGGCCCCCATGTCTTGAGTTTGACACCCCTGTTTTATAGTTCTCTCAGTGGCAGCAGAAGACCAAAGGAAAGTTAACATGTTGAGTTAAAGGGGTTTGATTTAGGCACCTAAAATGGAAACTGTAGATTAAGAAGCAGGTTTTGTGGACTAATGCATTAAATTCTTTATCCTGACTTTCCTTTTCATATTCACGCCTTTTCTTCCAGGAGCCTGAAACCGGACTTTGTCCTGATCCGCCAGCATGCCTACAGCATGGCTCGTGGTGGAGACCATCGTGGCATTGTTATTGGCTTGCAGTATGCAGGCGTGCCCAGCGTCAACACTTTGCATTCTGTATACAACTTCTGTGACAAACCTTGGGTGGTGAGTGGCAGAAGATGACAATTGAGCAAAGAACCAGATCTGTGGCACTCTACTGTAGATTCTGTATGAAAACTGAAAATTTAAATACTGTAAATTAAGGAACATACAGTACAAGGTGGAGGACTTGGCCTCATTTCTTTATTTTGTGCACAAGAGGTAGTTGGGAGGGCTTACTATCAATTCAATTCAATTCAATTACAATTCAAATCTTTATTATCAATGCACAACATGTGTGCAGTGAAATTGAATGAGCTTCCATCGGTACAATCACACAAAGCACAGAAACACAGAATACATTCAAACACAGAATGCATCTCCAGACTTATAAACAAATGTTGTAATGTTGTAATGCTGTAATGATGCTACAGTGTTGTGATGCTGGAATGAGTCAGCAAGGTTTTGGGGCTGATATCACTTTAAGAGACTGTATTATAAGAGAGGCCCTGTTGAGGTGTATCTCTCTCTCTCTCTTTGTGTGCTTCTGTGCTGTAAACACTGATTGCTGTTTATTTGAGGTCTGACTAAAGAACATGTATGTATATATTCTTTGTAGATAAACTACTATTTAAATACAAGCCTCTGTTTACTGTATTTGCTCCTGGGTTGTCTCACATAGTCATACTGTGCATACTCTAACATACTGACCTCAGAAGGATGGAAAGCTGAACCAATTTTGAGCCTTGTCAGGATTGAACCCCAGGCTGCGAGCAGAGTTTGCATGCAGTACTGCAGTTTAACCACTGTACCACTAGGGCTCTATGTATCTACATATATGGGGTGGAGGTTGCATTTCATATTGTAATCAGATGCCACAAGCTTGTTTTTTTTTTCCCTCAGAAAGAAATCAGGTTTGGCATGCTCTTTCCAGATCTCACAAAGGCATGTGAAATATTATAAGAAAATACAGCTGAATCTCCAAAACTACACTGGAATGTTTAGTTTGGAAATTTTGGAATGAAGAAAAGAAAGACCGAAATATATCCATTAAACCAAAGCCATTATTTTATTTAAACAGGGAAGAAGTATCCAGAGTTTGGTCTCAATTTGATCCGACAATGTCTCTTTAACAAGAAAATCACAGAGAGGTAATCAATATGCTAGCTGGACAATATTACACATTGTTTCCTGTCTGTGTTTTGACTGTCTTGCTCTAATAAGCTTCCAACCCTAACACAAGGTCAACAAAAAGAAACAAACCTTCAGCCACTTGGAAAGCTAGTATTTCTGCTACCTTTCCTCCTGAAATAATAAAAAATATTTAAACCACAGGCTCACTATGTACATATGAAATCCACAAGAAGCCATTGCTATCCGACTCTTGCTGTACATCGCAGTTGGTTCAGCTACAACCCACTAAGATAGGAGAAGGAATTACTGAGAGAGGCTTTATGTTCCGTGTAAACAAAAGGCCGGGCTTATTTTTAATAGTATTTTTAATAGTATTAGGTGTGAAAAATCTATGTAGTTACCTTCTTTTTTCAGGGACCACTTACTTCCAAGCTTTATTTTAGCAAATGCTAGCATATACTAACATGTTTGCTGTCCCCCAAACTGTTCCCTCAAAAGTCATTTTTCATGAGAACTCTGTGACAGCAACAACCTGTACCTTCATTGAGTTTGACCAAGGGGCAAAAATTAATCGCTGGATTCTCTGAACTGTGATATACTCCAAACTGCCCTATCATTCATGTGTAAAATAAAATATGTGATAAGTTTGTTCCAGCTGAGAATGGCAATGTTCTGTTAAAAAAAAGAAGTCCTGAAAAAGTGTAGCAGTTTTTGTAATTGATTTTTAATTTTAAATAAATTTAGATTTGTATATATTTGGCACAGAATTTGTGATGTTTAATTTTAAACTGTTTGATTGTATTTGACATAATGCAGATAGATGTGCTTATTTCTTGCAAACACTTCATACATAATGTCAAAAAGATGAAGGCCTAAGAACAGGGGATAGTGAGAACATGTAGTACCAAGACCATATTTGATCTCAAAAGAAAGTCATAAAAATAATCAAACTGAGAAGCCTCAGAAACCTAGCGCCAACTTTTAAAAAATGAAATGCCCCAGATTCAACTTGAATATTTTAACAAAAGAGTGTCTACATAATCTGTTTCTTCTAAATCTTGCACTGTCAGAAAGTTCTTCCTCATGTTTAATCAAATAATTTTTAAATTTAACTGATTGGATTATTCTCACCTTCTGGAATAATAGAAAACAGCTTTATTTCATCATCAAAGTGACAATCCCTCAAATATTTGAAGAAAACTATGAAATCAATTCGTACATATACTTTTTTTTACAATAAAGATGCATGTATGTAACTATTTACACATGTAACTTCATGATAGACTGCTTTTCTACACATATGTATTCAAAATAAAAACTCAAAAGACAGCAGCTGTGGCAATGTCATAGATAATTATCTCCAGGTGATCAATTTAAGCAATCATTAAATATTATTAGATTTAATTTGTGTGTCTTCTCTATGTTACAGGAAATGTCTCTATTAACCAGATGTCCTGGTTAATTAATTAATTAATGCCTATCTATCTCAGAGGAAGCAGACTTCAGGATCTGCACTATCTTCCAAAAAAGAATAACAATAAATTAAGAACTTTAGGAAAAACAACACTGCATACAGCTACAGCTGTCTGCCTGCCTGTGTCTATCTATCTGCTATTTTTAATGTATTGCTCTTCTCTTCCATCAGACCATCATAGGTCTCCTGTGATGCTTAAGAAAACTTAGAAAACTTGGTGTTCTCCTAGGAGGATATTGAGCCCCTTATAAGAGTTTATCTATTGGCAAGGATTAGTTTCTGGAAATATTTGTTTCTTTTCTTGTTTTATTATGTTTGATGTTATATGCTGCCTGGTCTTCTGAAGTAGATGGCCCTTTAAAGATGATGATGTATCATTCTAAAATGATGAAGAAATAGAGCTTAGCAATTTAGAAAGTTAGCACCCACTCCTCTCCTAGAAAAATGAAAATTTTTGAGAAATATTAAAAAAGGCAGGATAAAATATTTCCCCTGAAAGATAAATAAGAATCTTAAGGGAGACAGAAATGCAGAGCTCCAGCTCCCTGCCCCCAAGCAGATAATAAGATGATGCCAGATTTTAGAAATGTAGATTTGGTAATTTTATTTATGTATGTATGTATGTATGTATGTATGTATGTATGTATGTATGTATGTATGTATGTATTTATTTATTTATTTATAGATTACCCATCTCACTACAGTGATTTTGTGAGCCATAAAAGTTACAAATAACAATTTTAAAATGATTGTACTGCACTTTATCTTTTTTAAAATAGCTATTATAATGTTGGTCCTGGAAGATTAACCCTGGGCAAAGCTGTCAGTGGCACTTCATTCTGATAAACATTTTGAGTAAATCATTGCTAACAAGTTGCTTTAGGACATCTTTTTTTGAATTGCCTGTTCAGATTGCCTTCTCCAGCAGCTCCAATAGTTGAACTTGTAAGCTTCTGCTGTGTATTTTTAAACAAGCCTATGCTACAGCGTCCAATAAATGACTAGACACTATGAAAAGATATTTCTGTATCTCTGTAATGCATACTCTTAACTAATGGAGGTGTGGAAGAGCCTTTGAGACAATACAGAGCAATTCAAATGTGGAAAACTACATCTCACAGCATTGATTAAAGGTATCTTGATGCTACAAAATACCTTGCTGGGGGTAAAGCTCAGATGCCCTGAAGACCTTTACTAAAGATAACAATATAGCAAGAAGGATTTTCCTTTTATTGTGGTGCATTTCACATTGCTTTGGGAATTATCTTAACATTCTATGCTACAGCCATATTAATATGGAATGTGGGGCCAAAGGCATTTTGAAACAAAGGAATAGATTCAGTGCCATGTGCAGGAAGACAGTAAGCTAGTTTGAAGGAAAGGGAGTTACATATGTATGCAATTTCCTTCTTATGACAGGAAAAGGATCAACAAATTGCTTACTTGAAGCAGTTTCCTTGATCAGCCTAATGGTAAGGGGGATCAGATCAGACAATCAACAGGTATTCATTTTGATTACTTTTGATATTGGAGGGTATATTCTTCTGAAACCTAATGTCAAGGTTCCATACAACATCAGTAACGCAATCAGAATTCCAAAGAGACAAAGTCCAGAGAATAAGATTTTATTGAAGACATCGTTCTGGTACAGCCTGGAGAAATCCCGAATCTAAAATTCCCAGGCTTTCTCCACCCAAGTAAAACTGAAAGTTTTACCCCAATAATTATCACATGTTGATTTCTCACCAACCTATTCAAAAAGAGTTTCAATGTTTCCCCTAAGACGTCCCACCACAAGTGTCCATGACCCACGGAAACTTTCTCATGAGAACTAATTCTAAAGAATGTAAACTAGATAATAACTCTGAGTCGTCTTCACCAACCCCCACTCCGCCAACTCGGTGACCTTGCAAACAAAAGAAAAAATGTGTCAAAGCTAAAAGGCCTCATAGATGTGCAAAGAAATGGATAATATTCGTCAGCAGAAAAAACCCAGTCTGAAATTGTCCTTTTAGTCTTGACACTTAATTGCTCTGGAGCACCAAGGTGGTGATTAGTTGCTGCAGGATTGTGTCCTACTTGCAGTCTTCCTATGGATGGAAATTTAATATTGGTCTATCCCAAAGATTCTTTTTTCAAAAAGCAACTTGACTTTTTTTGTCTTTCCTTGAAGGAATTTCACTTCTCATCCAAGAGGCTTCTTCAGTTCTGACTGAACTGAGAACTGAAGAACTGAGAATTACCAGAACTACCTTCTTGGATGAAAAGCAAAATATTTTCAAGGAAAGACAGAGGAAGTCCAGTTGCCTTTTGAAAAAAGTACCTTTGGGACAAGTGTAACCTAAATAACTGAGAATCTCCAGAGACATTCTTCTCCAGCAAACTTTATATACATATGTGAAAGTGTTATATTGTAATTTTGAGACTTTATTTTAAAAAGTTCTTTGCTTAAAATGTTTAAGGATAATTCAGCCAAATGCCGGAAATGTCACCAAACACCTGGATCATACTGTCATATGCGGTAGACATGCCCAATGGCAAGAAAATTTTGGATGAAAATACATACATGGTTGGAAAAAATTATAAAACAACATATTGATCTAAAACCAGAAATTTTTCTATTGGGCATTCTACCAGAAAAATATAGTAAGGAAAATGTATATTTGATCTTACATATATTAACAGCAGCCAGGATTGTATTTGCAGAATATTGGAAAAATGAAGAGATCCCAACAGAGTGAATAGTAATTAGAAAAATACTAGAAAGTGCAGAAATGAACAAATTGGCACTGGAAATTAAAGAAGAAGAACAAAAGGAATACTATAAGATATGGGAGCTATTTTATCAAAGGTTAGATGAAAAGAATAAGGAATAGAAATATAGATGTAATTAAGATGAAAGAAATTAAATAAGAAAAGGTATTATATATGGTAAGAAATGAGATATTAATGATATATAAGTTGTAATTGAAAATATAGTATAAAATGTTATTATGTATTACTTAGTAAAAATAATGAATATTAAGCAAATTGTTGTACACCCAGATGACACACAGTTTAAGGAATTATTTAAGTTTGATGTGTGAATAAAAAAATAATAAAACATTGGAAAAAAATGTTCTTTGCTTAAGTTTTACAATAGCAGCTAAGGACTTGACAGGTCATGGGAAAATTACATGAGGCATGTCAAAAAAATTCAAGAATGGCTTGCATCATCTCCAGGAGTATGGAGACTATCAAAGCAGCCCAACTGTTGCTCTGCACGTAGTATAGTTACACTTTGGTAGATGACTAAGTTGAAAAGCATTATAGTAGAAATGTCTACAATTCAACATATATTCCATTATTTTTATCTAGATCCAAGGCTGGTAGGATTGGAAGGGATCCTGCTGCATGTTATTTCAGTTATTTGATCATTGATTCTCCTTAGTCTTATGTTAACTTTAACCTTCATATTACTAATTATATATTTCTTTATAAGGTTGGTAGGTTATTTGCTGCCTTTTAAGATAACCAAAATTTATACAGTCACCCATCTCATAAAACATATGGTTCTGGCTGGCATGCAACAAAATTAAAACAATTAAGAAATGCCTAAAATAATTTAAAAAAATGTTTTTTTAAATTAAAAACTATAAAAAACAAAGCTAAAATAAGAGGTTAATAAAGGGATGTTAATAATAGTAATGGAGCAACCCACGTTAGTTTGTCATTCTCCAGTGGTCCCCAGATATGCTGGCATAATCAAATCCTGAAGGACTTTTAGAAATAATAGATGGGAAGGATTCTTCAGATGTAATAGACAGAAGCAAAAAACATTAGACTCTTTTGGAGTACTTGTATGTGATAATAGGATGGACTTCACTTCATGATGCTGCAATATACATTTCATCGTTTGTCCTCCTGAAAATGCCCTTATCTAGAGTGTTGTGGATATTCCCAAACTGATTGAAGTATTTAAGGTTTTTGGTTTTTAAAACAATGTACAGAGTCAATTACAATGACACAATTCTAAAGATGTATGTCCTGCACTGCCACTTTAATATTCTTTCAAGTATGTGGCATCAATGTGAATGTCACACCCACACATTCATGTCACATTGTGTTACTTTTGCCCAATAGTTTTTGCCTATCCCACCAGATCTGGCTAAGTGGTTTTGCTCCACATCCTTTCTGTGAGGCAATGTCAACTGATAAGGCCTGGTAAGCAGATTTTTTAGGTCATGGTATACGTATGTACCATAAAGATCTACTTCTTCCCCCAGATATTATAAGGACTTACTTTTTCCTCAGATTTTAAAACCAGATTGTTAATTTGGGAAATGTTGTTTATCTTTAAATGAGAAGGTCAACTTGAATTTTTGTTGTTAATGTTGTTTATTTTATAAAAATAAAGATGTGTTTATTTTATGTTTATTGCTTCATTGGATAAATGAGCAGCCTTATAAATTTGAAGGATCAACATCATCATCATATCTTCTGGATATTTCCAAGCCATTAATAAGAATGAAGTTGGATTCTGCCGTTTAATTAAAAAAAAAAAAAACAGTCCTTGGGATGTGCCAAAGCTTGAGTATATGTAAAGCAACTTTTGGAATTCTGTCTAATGTATGAGAAATGACAGGAACTTTTAGAATGATGAATATTCAGGATTATAGTTTGGGGAATAATAAATCAATCCCTCATTCCATTTATTCTGCTCACCAGATCTCTGTAACAGTATATTGATAGCAGCTGCTCCTCCTACCACTGTTGACTCATAATGGGGGGGAAAACCAATGAACAAACTTTTTCTTCAAAGCTGAAGTTATCAAACTAAGTGCAATCATTGGGAATCTTTTTTTTTTTTTTTTTAGCAAAATAAGGTGGTATAAAAACTTGAAAATCTTGAAATTATTTGGTCTGGAATTTCAGTTATTTGTACAGCCTAAACTTTAAATAACTGAAAACAGAGATGGCTTCATCAGTTAAGGACATATCAAGGATTGTCATTTTAGCCACTTTTGAACTATGACTTAGGTATTATATTGGGTGGGGGGGAAACAAAATGGGATGTTGAACTAGAAATGTACATCTGTGAAAGTGCTGGAGAAAGATATATTTCATAGCCTCAAACTAGAAATGTTTCCAAAAATATTCTCATTTAGAATTGTCTCTTCCAACAAAAACATGGTACAGTATTTGCATTAGAACATGGACAGGCAACTCAGATTTTGTCAGGAGTTGTAATTCCTTCCTCCTTTTTCTCCCTGGGCAGTAAAAATGTTACTGAGGAAATAGGGTTGGCATTTGCAGTAACATTTGCTAAAAATAATTCTGGAAAGCTATTTTGAGTATTTGTTTGTGAATAAGTCACAGCACCAAAATTCTATATGCTTCAATAGAAGTTCAGTTTTAGCCCTGGAGACCACAGAATGTGGGAGGAGGGAAACAGTATGCAGCACATAGGATAGGAGTCGAACTCTCCTGCCAATAACAGAAATTAGCAAAAATTCTCTGCCATTAATAATGAAACAGATTCGCAAGTTAATTCTTCAAAATTATATATACAAAGTCTGATATTGCTAAAATAATAGGTACCATCCCAAGTAGGGTAGGTGGGGTAGTTAGGGTAGGGTTGTTTTTGTTAAAAGTTGTGCTGAGCTTCGTTTATTGTTTATGTTTCAGTACTACTGAATATAAGTCTTCCTTCTCATTAGTGAGCATTCGGTGATTCTATCATGACTGAGACAGGCACCTAAAAATCTATCATTAATATGATAGTAAATAGTAAATTCATGAGCTGGGCTCATAGCAGATTTAAATTTGCACAAGCCACAAAAATTCTAAAAAAAGAAAATAGCTGCAACTCTATGAAATAGAATGAACCCCTAACTGCAAACTCTGTAGACATAACATCAGGAAAATCTCCAACAGATTATTTTCAAGCAAAACTGAGATCTATAGTTTATAGGAGCCATATTCTGAATTAGATCCAAAATACCCATAATTATACTGATCTGTTCATGGAGAAATTATATTTGTGTTTTACACACACACACACACACACACACACACACACACACACACACACACACAAAATCACTTGCCCTTTTTTTTCTTTC
>JANHFJ010003354.1:10718-22519 GCA_032468195.1 Cerberus rynchops
ACCCCGGTTGCTGTATATAATTCCACGAATGTGCTCGTTGGGGGGGGGGTGGAAGGAAGAAGCTCGTGTTTAGTTTGTCGACGTGGGGGTGTGCCGGGTTGGAGTAACTGTCCCGCGGTTTTGCTCCCCTATTTCCTCCACCCCACCCCCTTCCTGCGCTTTTACTCAAATGCGTGATTGCTCAACATTCCGGGTATGGACGTCCTCGCTCCTTTTTCCTCGCGTCTCCATTTTTTTTTCTTTTGAATTAAACTCAAGGTAGTTCCTGCTGGGTTCGGCTGCCTCGTGTTCTGGCCACGCCCCCTTCCCACGTTGGCCGACTCCCGTCGCCCGGATATTAATTAGCCTAAAGGGCTTTTCTTTTCTGCCTCCACCCTAATCCCCCCCCCTTCTTGCTTCTTCTCTACGTATTATTAAAGACAAAATAATTTCGGAGTGGGGAAGGAGACTCAAACACGTGCGTTAAAGAAAATAAAAGGTATAGTCCCTTTACCCGGTTTGTGTATGCTGAATGATGGCCATAAAAGATGGAGGAATCTAAAGAGTTAAAATACGTTTGAGTGGGACTTTTTTTTAAAAATGTGGGATGGTCTGAGATGGACACAGTTGGGGGATCAAAGATGTTTAGCCTAAAAGAGTTGTGGAGGGGAAGAAAAATGATGTGGGGGAGATAAGTGAAATTTAATAAGCCTTTCTAATTACCGTACCTCTAATGTTCAGTTGTAATGCAATTCCTGATATGTTCTGTATTCCGAGTAGGTTCTTTTATCTAATTGGTTTTTATTCCATGACACCCATCTTTTAAACATCAAAGTTACATTTGAATCCTAGGTCTCTTGCCTTCATTTGAAACCTAGTAGTGTTCTTCTCCCTTCAAGGCAATTCCCTTTCATATCTTCATTCAAAGAATTTAATTTTGCTCATTAAGCCAAAAGGCTTAAGAGCAATTAATCATTGTAATATGACAGATCTGCAGTGTAGCCTTCAAGTTTACAGTTCATTTTAAAAATGAAACTCCTGTAAGTAAGAAAACCAGGGAAGCAAGTTCACTCACATATACCATAGTTTGTACTATTAAGACCAGCTCAGGTATAAATAGCTAATGAATCATTATCCTGCAGGTAATAGTTGCAGAAAACCAAAAGCAAATAGAATCAACACATGTTGAACATGTAAAAAATCCAAGCTGACCCCATAGCAGAATATTTTAAAGAGACTTGAAGGACACTGGAAAACTATAAGCTGGGCAGCTGTAAACAGACTGTTAGTAATGAAAAGAAAAATAACTAAACACGGTGAACAAACATTTCTAAAATAATTATCAATTCCATAACTTTGATCCATTTGAATGTGTCAGAATTTTGATCCATTATTTGAACATGTCAGCAATACTTTTCAATAGGCTGTACTTGGATTTTCACAAAATCTTTGATGAAGTTCTTCATTAAGAGCTCTTGAGTAAACAGTAGTGGTCATGAGATAAAAGAGCCTGTTTTGAAGGCAGGAATGAAGGAAATAAAAAAATGCCAACATTGTAGTGTCTTTATAAACTTAGTTCTCCTTTGTTCTTATCACTGTTAAAAAATAGGAAAAAGCATAGAACACAACTACAATGATCAATGGGTTTGAACATGTTTCCTATAAGGAAAAAAGTATTTGCATACAGCTAAGAGGAAAAGCAAGTTAGTGGGAACATGATCCAGGTTTTGAAAAGCATGCATGACGTAGAAGTAGACTTTTTATTTTTATTCTCAAAAATTAGTATTAATTGGAAAAAGATTTAGAACAGATAAAAATACTTTACATAGAATATATAGAAATGATTATCACCGGATGATGGTTGTTGCCTTGGGAATGGTTGAAAGGGGATTAGATAAATTAATGGTGAACAGGTTTGTTCAAGGGGTATTAATCTTGATACTACTGTTACCTCTTGGATGCAACATACTTCTAAATCAAATTTCAGGGAAACAACTGGATGGGAATGTGTCTCCATCTCCTAATGTAACTCTCTTTGGCTACATTGTAAAATAAAAGGACTAAGATGGACTTTAGCCTAATCCATCAAGACTGTTCTGATCTTGGAACCGTACTGTTAACTGAGTTCAAAATCTAGACTTTGAAATATATTTAGAAATTGTGATCTTCTTTGCTGTTGATCTCTTTAAGCAAGGTCTTTAAAACTATTTCATAGAGTAATAACATTTCTCCCTTTCTTTTTTTATTACATTTATTTTATGTAATCTTTTAGCTTGAAGTAGTAGTTTTTTTACCTTGCTTTTTGTGGATGTGGTTAGAACTGTATCTTAGAAATACATTCTCATTCTTGTGTCATCAACCTCCAGAAAAGAAGGCAAGTGATAAAATGCAGATCACAGAGCATAAATCCACTTACCAACTTGTGTAAGATATTGAGATGCAGTTATAAAAGAGTGATCTTTCAATATCATACCATATGTTTTGCCATTTTAGTGTCACCTTGACTAGTTGTAAAAACTACATCCCATTTTTCATATATGAGGCATTTGTTATTTTTATCTGTTCATTGTGAACATAATCAAGTTTTTAAATGCAGTAGAATGTTTTTGTTTGGTGACCCACAAGCTGGACAAAAGTTAAAACTCTGAATGATATGTGTAGATAATTGGACAAGTACTATACTTTGTTTCTTTATTTGCAAAGAATAGTTACATTAAAAGTTTCCTTCCTGTAACTTTTCTCAATCCATTTTTGGAATCAAGTTTGGCCTGTCTTCACTTTCCTTTAACAAAGAAAAAGGTTTAGCGTTTTAATGGCTAGTGTAATTTTTACTTTATGGTCCTCTTAGAACGCTTTTATTATGCCCAAAAAAAATTTCACTTCAGTTAATTGTAATGCTCTTAGTGGGAACTGCATCATTTCTTCCTTCTGAAAACCTAGAAGAATAAAAATTTCATTTTGCATGAGAATGAAGAATTTCCCTGCAGGCTTTTTTAATGGGTGGGTCTTGTTATCTGGGTGTGGAGATGAGAGGAAGCTTTACTTTTTATCTTAGTTGTTTAAAGGTGATCTTGGAACAATAAAAGTTTATAGAAATTAGCATGAGTTATAATGTTTGCATGGACCTCAGCAAAGGCAGATGATACACTGTGATGTCATTTGTATAATGACATTTGTATTATAATTTGTATTATAGTGTCACAGCATATGGGTTGCCATTTTGGTATCACTGCCATTATTACAGATACCAATATAGGTTCAGGTATTGCTTCAGAGAAACAACAGAATAGCAGAATTGGAAAGGACATTGGAGGTCTTCTAGTCCAACCCTCTGCTCATGCGGGAGACCCAATACCATTTTAGACAAATGGTCCAACATGTAACACTACATATTCTTAAATTTTAGCAAATCTGTCAGGCCAGTCAATATTTTTGTCTCTGAAAGTATAAAAAAGAATTTCTGCCATAATAAATTAGATGGTGTCTACACTGCCAAATTGGCTTCTTATCTAAAGTCTGTGGACGGGCACCAGGCTGTGGCAGGCCAGAAACCAGGCCAGGAAGACAAGCAAAGTCCCATCAGCTGGATGCAGGCAACACACAAAACCACATCCCCTCCAGTCCACAGAAAAATGAAATTGATCCCTGGTGCCCAAAAAGTTGCAGGCCGCTGACTTATTTTTCATTTTACTGTACTTTATCACATTATTACACCTTATTTTTCTAGAAAAGCTGTACAAAAACGCACTGCTGATATGCAGTAGCTTGCAGTTGTTTTTGGGTGGTGTTACTGAAGGGGGAGTCATCAGTCATGAAAAGACTAAATTTGTCAGACACCATTGAATAATGGACTGACAGTGTGGTTCATGTGCTAGTATTTTGGATATTCCCATCATCCATTGAAATAAGAGCAAGAACTATGGGAGATGAAAATGTAAACATCTATTGGATTATCTTGAGGGATAACAATTGTGTAGCATATATTACTGAGTTTAGTGTCTGTAATGAGCCAGGCTGATTAAAGCAAATAAACAGAGCACTAAGAGAACAATCATGACATTTCTTGAAAGAACATAAAGTCTTTTATGCAGTCTTCATTCTTTTCCCATGTATTTCTTTGTCCTTGTGACTACTACTTCAAATTCATTCAAGGAAATTCTTATATGCAGTGCTAATGCTGGGAAAGGGGTGTGTAATATGTGCATGCAGGGACAGTGTCAGCTCCCTTAGGGCTGCCCTAGCTGCCGAGAGAACATAGGATCTGTTGAAACTGTTGTAGGCTCCAGAGTGAGGGCTGATGACTTCATTAAATCCAGGATAAAAAAAACTTACTTGATGCATAAGATTTAAAACAAAGGGTGCAACCTTGTTATTTAGTCTTGAAAGTCAGGTTTTAGATGTAGTTATACATCTACTGGAACAATTAATGTTATACTACTGTATAGCTTATTTTGATGTGGGAGGCATTATCATATTCAAAAGCCTACTTCTAGAGTTGGGTGGAGTATCTTTTTTTCAAGTTTAATAGAATTTGTTTCATTCATTTTGTCCTCTAACTTGTTTTAAGCATACTAAGATAAACGTCATGTGGCTTTTATATATTGAAATGTATGTGCAGTACTGTATATTTGGCTTGAAGATACTCTGAAGTCTAGTTGTATTGCAGTCTTAGGGAGAGCAATTTTTGTGATATTTGCTGTAGTCTTACTGGGAGATATGTATCTTTCTATGAATTAAATTTCTGATAACTTTTTGGTTCCAGCACTATTTTAAGCATGCATTATCTGCTAGGAATTTCACATATAAACCTTTATTTCACATATCTTTTATGTATATATGTAAATCAGCTAATTATGTAATCTTTTTCTTTTTTTTTATAGCATTGTCCAAGATATAACAGTTGGAACAAAGGTAGGTGTTTTTATTCCTCTCATTGTTTCACAACTATATGTTGTAAACCATTCTCACAAAACCAAGTTATTTTAAGACTTAGGTCTATGAATGACTTTGTTAATGAAATGAAATTTCCGTTGTAATTATCACATTGATATTGTGTGATGCTTTTTTGGGGAGGAGATTGCTATATTCCGGGGGACAGGTTCGATAAAGACATCTTTGAAAGATTGCTAATACCATACAGACTTCTTCTTCACAGCAATCTCCCCTCTCATCCAATCTTCTAGACTGGAAAATTCCCAAAGAAAATGTTGCATTCTTTGCAATGTATGCAGAGTAATAGTGAAATTGTAGAGGAACATGCTAGAATTGAGTGAACTCTAGAATGCTTTAGGTATATGTGGTGATATGCAAGAGGTTTTTGATAGATTAGTGCAAAGAAGGTAGTTTGATATTCTAAACAGTATTAGATCAGTTCTATTTGTGGGAAATCATTTTTTGAGGCTTTAAGGTTTTCTCAATGCTTATTGAGAAATTTTTGTTGAAAGGCTGGTTCTTGATTAAAAACTAGTCAAACATCTTTGGCTACAACAAAACATGACTATTCTGTCTGAATATTTTGGTCCTAGATTTATCACCATTAATTATAGAGATGACGATAAGTAAACACATTTCAACAAACATAATGAGAAATCGGTGTTCTGTGAATGCACCCCATCACTTGGCTGGGAAACATTGTAGTCTTAATGTGTTGCTATCTATGAAATGTGAATCTTCTAGTCAGCAAGATTTCTAGTCAATTAAATTTATCAGAATTACATTCAAATAGATACATGGGAAGGGATAGGTGATACGATTAAAATCCGAGTTGTGCAGAAAACGAACTCTTAAAGATTACACTATACTGTTTACATTGGAGGCAGCTTAAAGTTTGAAATAGTTGAAATATTTGAGATGCCTATTTTTTGTATTTGAGAAAGCTGGTTTTTTAGCTGTTGAAATACTTGTTTTACCAAAGAAAAGTATTTCTCAAAGTGCTATTGTTGCTGGTATTGATAATCCAGTATTGATAATCTAAGAAGTGAAATAAAAAATAAAAGAAGTTAAATAATAAACAATTTGCGTTGCAGAGAAGAGAAGAGCAGCAAAGATAAGGGATCTGAAGGCTAAACCATATAATGAACGACTAAGGGAATGATGTTTGTTTAGCCTAATGAGAAGATTTAGGGATGACATGATAGCCATCTTCCTTTACTTGGAAGCATTGTCACAGGGAAGAGGGGCTGATTTGTTCTCCAAACCACCTGAGGGCAGAATGAGTAGAAACTCCTCAGAGGAAGATCCAACCTGGAACTGAGAAATTTCCTGATTGAACAATCACTGAACCAGCTTGTCTCCAGAGTGTTCCATTGCTGGAGATTTTCAAGAAAAGATTGGTCAACCATCTGAGATGGAGTAAGGACTCCTGCCTTGTTCAAGGAGGTTGGACTAGAAGACCTTCCGGACTTGTGATTCTATGGTTCTCACTTAAGACTTCAATAAACCATATTATTATAAAGTTGTGCCTTGTATCAGTTTTAATTGTGGAAAATATAGTTCGCTGACTTGACATGAAATTTACACCCTCATCATATAAACAGACTGGGAATATTTGTGTATTTCTACATGAAGTAGTGCAGGCTCTATAATGTGCATTATGCTCTGCCTTGACCTTGTTAGAGAGCATTCACTCTGTCAGGCTAGATAGACCTACTGTTGTACAAGAGACTAGGATCTTTGCCATGGAAACGGGAAATATGGCTTCAGGCCACAAGCCAAGAATGTCAGTGGAGACATTCCAGGCCTTAATGTGCATCTTCAGTTCTATTACAAGCTGGCTCTCAGTGGGCTTGCTGTAACAGGCTTTATCACATATGTGAGCCACATGTGTTGACATAAAGAAATATTAACTAATGCTTCTCAGTTTGGAAATATGGAAAGCATGTGGAGTATGCATCTTTGTCAGTTTTCTGCAAAATTTAACCCCTTTAATTCATGAAATTCTTGTAGGAAGTAAATTGCTGTCCTTGCTTTTAAAAAATGATTATTTAATTCTAAAATGAGAAATGAGGTGATAGAGGAAAAAACAACAAGAAAGTTAAATCTAGGCTTAAAACATTACACTGCTGTATTCACATAGCAACTGTTGGTGAATTGTATTTTAGGGAGCCACTTTGTGTTAATTGGCTAGTGTTAATGAGGGTTTTAGTTCTTGTTAATCCCCCCACTTCATTTGCAAGGTATGTAACCATATACATTTTACATACATACATAAACATATATGCTATGCCCGAATATATGAACTCTTATTATGGCTTCATGTGATGGGCTAGAAATGCTGAATCAAATTATTCTAGTCTAATTCAGTATTTTGTGTAAACCCAATTGTCGTATTGCAAATTAAGGAACATTTAGATCGGAGTTCTCATCCAGAATCTGAAGGGTTTTATTCTGTTGTATCACTTGCCACAGTATTTCTTACTGTGTTTTTACATTGTGTATTCTACATGGTACAGCCTTATTAATCTGTAATTTTAAAAGCAATAACAGTTTGGTTACACAAAATAAATCAAAGTTTTAAAACAATTTTTGTATTTTGGATTCTAAAAAATGAAAATCATAACTATTCTGGCAGGAAATATTGATGGTTTCCCCAACCAAAATTATTTGTCCTATTTATATTCTTACCAGTGTGGAGAAAACAGTTTCTGAAAAGCTGTGCTAATACGTTTCAATCAGCAGGAAATGTTAAATCAGGTACAGGTGGTCTTTGTTTCGTAATTGCCTCAGAGTGAACTTTTGCATTTACAGTTGTGATGAAAATATAACTTCGGTGATCAGACCTCACATTTACAATGTCCGTAAAGCAAAGGAATGATAAGATCATAAGCATAGTTGAGGTTTAACTTAACAACTACTTCATTTAACAGCTGAGTTACCATTCCCAACTGTGTTGCTAAACAAGGACTGTCTGTATCTTGTTTTAAATACAACAGCTAGGACCACATTTTCTGATAATTTAGCCTTCAAATCCCTGAATATTGAAGAAAGATATCTTTGTCTCAATAAGTGGGTAGGAGTAGATAAACAAATGTCAAGTAAAGAAATGATCTAATCAACAATAGGTTCTGATACTCCTGAAAATTTATTTTTAAATGAAGCAAGCTTTATAACCTAAACATGTTTGTGTGAACTTCTACAATGAGACCAGGGCCAAATGTTTTATGCTGGACAGGCCCTACTGCTCCCTTGAATTATTTTGGGATGGGTGTTGCCATAATTGAACCAATTTGAGGCTGAAATTAATGTTCATAGTTTCAATTGTAACTTCCAGTCATTTGATTCAAAGGTTCAGTGAGATAAGAGTTATCTCCATATCTGTCTTTGTCTATCCTGTATCACATCAAAACAGGCATCCTGTTTGGGCCCTAGCAGCACAGTGCTTCCATTTCCAACATTATCCAGTAGAACAGTTGGAAATTTCAAATGAGAGACTAAGTAGATTAGATGAATTTATGTTGTGCTATATTGCAATTTATTTTGCCACAGTTTGTTGAACATTTTGTAGTCTGATTTGTACAAACTAAACTTTTAACTGTATAAATGTGCAGGAATATGTAAGCAAACTTAGGCGAGAGATTCTGTGTTCCCTGTAATGAAATAAAATCATGAAAACTTGGTTTGGATGAGAATCTTGCAGTGCAATGTGCTTGTAAATGTTGGCAGCTGTAAACCCGGGTGTGGAGTTCTGTATCAGACAAGAAAGACTGCATAACTTTGATTATTCTGAGTTCAAGAACTCTGAGCCATTTGACAGCCCCACCCTTCAGATCCATTCAGAGTAGAAGTTTATTTTATGACTTGTCTCTATAGTAACTGGAAGAAGTCTGAGAAGGCTAAGGAGGGCAATACAGCAGAAGGGAGCTATGCTTTTGAGCAGTCATGAGACCTGTTTGAAAGATAGACAGAAATTGATTAACAGCTGAGGACCCAACAGTTGAAGAGGTGGGGAAGGACCCAAATGTCTTCCAGATTTGCTGAACAAAAATTGCAGAATTCCCAAGCACCAATAATGATAAGGATATATGGAAGTTCCAGTATATTATGAAGGGCGCCAGTTCTACCTCTTGTTTAAAATTGATCTACCTCTTTACTTTCAATTAATAAATGCTATGCCTCTAAGTTTATTTTCGATATATTTTATACCTAAACAATAAGGGTAGGGAAGGTGATCCAACAATAATTAGTCTGTATATTAGAATTTCAGAAGATGTCTTGACTTAGCTAGAGTTAGTAGAGACCATAATTCATTCTAAAATGATTGGAAGTAAGTTTTCTAATCTAATTCGATTATTAATCATGTGTTAATTGTGTGCTATAAAAAAGAGGATATTTAAGTTGCTGAAAGATTTGAAAGTTTAACTATCCAGGATTCCTTTAGTGCCCACATTGAAAATCTGAGCAAAAAAAAAAAAAAACCCGTAGTGATGAATAATAAAAGAGAGGTCATTCCTGATTTAAAAAGTGATTAAGCCATCTTGTTACTCATAGCCTATGTGGCTAATCAAAAAACAAAACAAAACCTAAGCTTCGTTGGGCATGGTTAGTGCTGGAATTGGGAACCAAGAAATGACAAGGATAAAGGCTTAGGAAATGGGGAGAGGGGAAACGTGGGAAGAAGGCAGTAATAAATTGCTTCTGTATTTTTAACCCAGCGGACAGCATGATGTGTCCTTTGAAGTTACATTGAGTTGAGTTAAAGGAGGTTTCTTATGTTCTTTCTAAAGTTTGGACACTTGCAGAGGAAAGTTGTCATATAATTAATTCATAATAGGATTGAGCATTTCTGTTACAGTATAATCACTTTTTTGATTTTTAATTTTTGCTTTAAAAACAGAATGATACTAAGTTTATATAAAAATAATTTAGCCTAGGTTTTTTTTGTTAAAAATTGAAATATTTTTCTTTTTCACTGCAATATGGATTTGTAATCTCAGGCTAATAAATGGTACCTACGTGGACAGGTGCTTCTAGCTTTATTTGTCCAGCTGTTCTGAAATGTTTTAAACAATCACAAGCATTTAATAAATGTAAATCAGCACTTTTCTGTAATAACATTCATGGAATGGAAACATTGTTTTTTTTTTCAAAATTGGAACAAATCACTGCATTCCATACGTTCTGCTCGGGTCAGCCCTAGCTTGGCAGAACTGAAACCTGGATCATTTTCAGGGGTCGGATAAAACAATATCCAGACACTGGTAGGCCAAGGCTGGTGTGCCCTGCAACTTTCCTCATCTGCGTTGCTTTCTGCATGGCCCAGCTTGGTGCCTCACCTATCACCCAAATTTCTTAGCACTTACTCTTCATTCCCTTTGTTCAGCCAATGGTATTTCATTGCTGCATATGCCACTACCCTCACCTTCTATCTTCCCAGCACTTTCCCTGCCTCTCCTCAGCTGCTACCAGCCAACAAAGATAACACATTTTAACTCTGATTTCCTTTTAGAGATATAGGTAGTCTTGATTTACAGCCATTTGTTTAGTGATCATTCAAAGTTACCACAGCATTGAAAAAATTGACTTGTAATATTTTTTCACAAATGGCCATTGCCGCATCCCTGTGGTCACATAATCAAAATCCAGCCATTTGGCAATTGGCATGTGTTTATGATAGTTGCAATGTCCCTAGGTCATGTGATCACCTTTGCGACCTGGCAAGCAAAATCAATGGCAAAGTTAGAGTGATTTTAATAACCATGTAACTAACTTAACAACTGTGGCAAGAAAGGTCATAAAATGGAGGCAAAATTCACTTAACTGTTGTTTTAGCAATGCAAGTTTTTGGCTCAATTTTGGTAGTAAATCAAGGACTTACCTGTACACAGTGCAGATTTCACTAATTGAGTAGATTAGTTATAAAGCATTATATTTTGGAATGCTTTTGTGGGTGTGTGGATGTTAAGATTAAATTTTCATATAGAAGTTTCATTTTTTGAGAAGTTTTTTGTACAAATATAATCTGTGGAAACTTCATGTTTTTTTTCTTTTTGAGTCAGCAATAGAAAATATGCATTAGCTGCATAATTTTAGGCAATACCCTTTGTTATTGCCATGAATAATTGCAAACTCCTGCACATTGTCCAAGTACTCTTCTTTAGCAGCAGTGGCCACCCTTTCAATATAAATTTCCTAGTGTAGCCACGGGGGCAGGATATTACCATGCTGGGACATGTAATGGCTGAGCAAAAGAAACTGACTTGGGCCTGCTGAATGAAAAGTAATGTGACATACTTCAATCTGGTTTTTCATACACACCCTTCAGTTGTTGCCAGAGTCCTTGTGTTTTTCATCTTCGTCATACAGTACAGATATATTCAGATCATAATATTCAGTTCCCAATTTGGATAAATGTCTGCTTTGGTTTGATAATGGACATATGGGGCAAACTGGTTGACATAAAAAGACTTTCAATGTTTTAAAAAAATGAAATGTTTTACAGAGCTTGGTTATGTAGGCATTACTAAATCACTATTATTGAGAAAGCAAATGGGAATTAATAAAGATGGGCAGAATCCTGCCATTTACTCATTCAACATGTTCATCCAAAGATGCTACGATTAGAAAGCTCCAATATAACTAATAACTTGATAAAAGATCCTATTAGTCAAGAATTTTCCCTAGTTCCCCTTATCTGTCTTCTAAGTACAATGCTTTCTGAAATGAAGACTGTCTAGAGCAGGGGTGTCAAACTCAAGACCGGGGGCCGGATCTGGCCTACAGGGTACTTAGCTCTGATCTGTGGGACTGCCCTGAAAACAGGAAAGGACTGGCCCATGGTGCTTCTGCCAGTGAAAATGGAGCTCGAGAGCCTATCTCACCAATCT
>JANHFJ010003356.1:100286-111674 GCA_032468195.1 Cerberus rynchops
AAGCTGGATTGGTGTTGTGTCCTGTGCCCGCAGGCAGCGCTAGGGATACACTGCTGAGGGAGTGTCAGTGAGGGCAGAACTCCCCAGTCTGCGCCAGAACTAGTTCGGTGGGCTGGATTAAAAAGCCCAATGGGCCAGGTGTGTCCCGCAGGCCGTAGTTTGCCCATGTTTGGTCTAGCAGAGTATGCCATTTGCTTGTTCATTTCCAATCCATAATTCAGGCTTTGTTCGAATATTTGAAATGCTTTGTGCCCTAAAAGAATAGATGTGGTTTTTCAATTTGTATGTGGATGCTATCAACAAAGCATAAGCACAGAGTAACTGCTATCAGTATGGGAACTAATATTCTAATTGCCTTTGATGCCTAGTTTGAAGGGTGGGGGAATCACAATCCTTCTGGAAGCAATTAAGAGTGTTAATAAAATGGAGCTGTGGTGCATATTTACTTTTAATCATATTCTTCAGTGACTAAATTAAACCTTTGAATTGATGTGTCTATAAATTCATAAAATGTTCTTTTACATTTGAATAAAAATGTATTCATTTTTATGCTTTTTAGATTTTACACTTATTGGTACTAGTGACCATTTGGAGCACCTCATTAAGATGGGTTAGGGTCCCCATTTCACATGATATTTAACATATAAAGCAAACTTTATTAAAAGGGGAATCTAGCACGCTGTAAAACAATGTACCTGTGTTCAGCATCGTCTTTAGTTCTAAGAATTTTTTTTTCTTTTTATAACCCTTTGATCCCTTGTTTTGGGATGGAGTCAGGGCAACTGAGTGAAGCTGAATATTTACTGGCTGAATGTCCTTCCTGATGCCTATGCCAAGTTAGTAGCAGATATTTTTTCTTTGAGTCTTGATAGAGAAACATCTGTTGCTATCTGGGATCAAACTCTCAACCTTCTGAGTTAGAGGTGGGCATCTTCACCTCTAGGCCATCATCTTTAGTTCTAAGAATACTTTTTGGAATCCAAATGATTTCCATGAGCTTTCTCTTTCTTTGAAAATGAGAAGAATTGCAGCTGCTCTCTGTACTTGGTTTGGATGTGTGTTCACCTGTTGAAAAAAATGACAAAGAAGAGCAAAGCTCGTAGGAATGTTTCTGCAGGAACTGATACTAATAGAATAACAAATAGCATTCTAGTCAATGGTGGTTAGTAATTTAGTAATTGATTACATTTTCTATTGCAGTCCTTTTGTGAACAGGTAAGCTACACCTTTCCAGCATTCCTTTTCATGCTTTTTTTTTCAAAATTCCAAAGTATATTAGGGAAAACACCATAGAAAGGATACATGCTCATATAAAATTATTCATAAAATATATTAAATAGAATTAGGTAAATGGCAAAATGGTAAACAAAAGTGTGCACGTTTGGAGAAATGTTACCAATGTTCAATACCAACTATTTTTAATCATATTCAATTAATAAACTGGACCTATTTACAAATATTAGAAACTGAAAGGAACTGAAATAGATTCATCTATCCTTACTAAGGACAGATGTTACTAAAGCTTTTCTATCTTATTGAATAATTATTGGAATGGTATGGTTTCTTCCAAGAGAAGCATCTGCAAACTGATGGTGCTGAAATGATCACACTCACAATGGCATAAATACAATTGCTGTGATTATGTATTTGTATCTGTACATAATCACAGTTGTGGCATCATGCACGTGTTATCATTAATCTCTCTTGCTTTATGTCCAAGCTTTCCATACTTTCAAAACAGATTTAATTAAGATGGACACAGAAGAAGACTCAAACTAGGTCATATAAAAATATCTTCTAGTCCAAGATACAACCACAAAGTAGCCAAACAGATGATGATGGAAATTCTCCAAGCAGGATTTTAAAACAATGATTCCATCTGCTCATATTCTCCTGCAACTAGGATCAGGAACGATCTTCCTTTAATACAGAAAGAATATGTTGCTCCATTGTTTTCCAGATACTAGAGTCTAGGACAAAATTATTTAGATTATTGCTTCTCCCTTTTTAAACCCATTCTTTACAAAGAGTTGAACAAAGGCCTTTGAAATTGTCTGACCACTTTCAGTAAACAGGTTATTCAGTAGATGCTAAGATGGATGATAAAACTATAAATTAATTTCCTAGCTTATGTGTTTCACACTGTAGAACATTTGAATAATCTGATTGTATTTTTATATTTATATTTTATATTTTTAACATATTTTTACTTGAAATAAATTGAGCTTGAATGGAAAGCCATTAGCTCTAAAGAATCTTGATCCATACCTAAAATAATGTTAATACATTCATGTAAATGCATACATGAGGTTCAGATATAATACTAATGCAATTTACACATAATACTAAACAATAAAATTGCTTATGTTTGGCTGAGTACCACAAGAGAATTCATTAGGTGTAAATTAAAATACTGAAGTGTAAATTATGTGTGAGCCCCACAAAGTCAAATAAAACAGAGGACTATATTTCATAGATATTCACTGGGATGCACTGATAAAGTATTGTGGTATTGAAATAGTTAATTACAACACCAATTAATATTAAGGCCATCTGTAAAGGCACGCCATGATAGCTATCTTGCCATCAGAACTTATGAGATCTGCTATTATAACATGATGAGGAAAAAAGTGCAAAGCATTCAAACTTTGACATACTGTGAGCCTGTTATAACTGTAAAATATATACCATTAAGCAACTACAAATAAGTATTTTTCATAAATTACCTAGGGTACATTAATAGCCCCCTAAATAATCAAAAGCAATAGCTTCAAGCAAGGTCCAAAATCACTTGGTTTTGAAAAGGCAGCAAATATTCTATATTTGCATTGATGTTCCGTTTTACACTGTAATGGCATCAGTATTCATATTATGTAAAATACAATAACATTTTGTCCTTTTAAAAGTAGAAGAGATCATTCAACATACAGTATATCCTCTTATCTCTTCCTCTTCTGCAACAGTTTCTTTACATCATTCCAAAATTAAATCTCATGTATGCCTTTCCTCCAGCTTTTAGTTACATGCAAGACTTCAAGTAATATATGGATTTTAAAGCCGAACCAGATTTTGTTTCAAAGACATTGCCGCTTGGCCTCCTTGAAATTTAGCTGGTTTGGTCAATTCAGTGGATCCAGAACTGGTTAATCTGTGATCCTCCATATATTGCAGAGTTACAGTTTTGGCATCTCTGATCATTGCCTGTGCTAGCTGGGATTCTTGGTAGTTTTCATTTAGCAATATCTACAGATCCCATAGGCACCCTTCTTTCAGAAAACCATAAGAAAGAGAACATGAGTTGATGCTATGAATTTGCAGAGACTTTCCTTATTCTCTGAAATATGCCTATTCAGTGGTTCTGAAAAAAGAACAGAGATCTTTTTTCTTGGGGAAAACTATCATCCTCTCAGTTTATTCATTGTAAAAGTGCTTTGCCTTGGCTGGTAATTTTCTTCACTGAATGTGCCTCTCCTAACTGGGATTCTGAGTGAAAAGCCACTTAACCATCTGACCGCAAAGTAAAGGGGAAAGAGGGTAATAACAGTAACTACAATGTTGACTCAAAAGAGTTTATGTTCCCATATTTTCTGATGTGATCATTCATGCTTACTACACACAGCAGTTAAGATGTTCTGCCAGGGATGGCAACACGTTTAATGTTGCAATTATATTATTACTCTGCTCTGGCTAAGAGAGGATAAAATGCCGGCTAGCTTTCAAAGATGAAACAATGAAAACTTATAAGAAACACTCTTAGTTCTATTCTGCAACAACTGGAAGCCCATAATGCTTCCATCCAGAAATCTGGACTTAAAAATGTGAAAATATTACCCTGCAACATGGGATGGATGGATGGATGGATGGATGGATGGATGGATGGATGGATGGATGGATGGATGGCTAGATAAATAGATGATAGACAGACAGACAGACAGACAGATAGATAGCTGGTATACAGACAGATGATAGATATAAATAGTGTCATATGCATGCATGTCTTTCTTTCTTTCATCAAAACACCCAATCTTTACTACAACTTGCTACCTTGTATTCTTATAAAACCTGCTATCAAAATTTATCAATGATAATCTGTAAATACGTAGTGTAAATCAAACCTGTTCTCATAGAATGAGCTTTCTCCTAGCCCTCACCTTGGTCCCTACCCCATGAAGTGGTAAAGATTAGCAGTCTTCCTTCATCACCTACACTCACAATTTCAACATCACTTTCATCAGGCCTAACTGCAGACCTCAAGAAAGCCATCAAGGCCTAGAGACCAAATGAATAAGCATTGCAAGTATTTTGTCTCATAAACAAAGCATGATTAGTACCTTGGAGAGCTCAGCACAGAGGACTTTACATTCCTTTCATACTCGGTCCAATAATGTGTACTATTTCAGCCCTTGTTTAAACTCTTCTGCCTTAAAAAAGCTGAAAGACCAGGTGAAGTCCCTGTTTGTGAAATGGAGATTAATTTCTCCTTGTGCTAGAACGTTATGTACTTTCCTATATTATTGCAAAGTTATTGTATTTGGTTGATATGTATTGTTTAGGTTTTAGGATCTCCTGGACATGGTGATTTAGCATCTAGTTCTGGATGGATGACACTACCTCACACAGAACCAGTACATATTTTGGGGACTTTCTTAGGCTTACAGCTTCTATTTAACTAACTTCACAGCTTCATCCTTTGTGCCGATTGTACTCTTTTCTGCATTGGGAGCACTGTTCAGGGTCACTCATATCTTGGTCACCTGCCAAGTGGTTTGCTGATGTGTTTTCAATAGAACCACTTTTGAAGAACATCTGGAAGCTGCAAGAAATCCATAATGCAGCAGCATAAGCAGTAATAAGACTATCTCAGAACAGCCATATTATAGCTCTACTCCTCCAGCTGCATGGACTGCCTAATTGTTTTGGGTGCAGTTCAAGGTTCTGATTGACACTGATATAGCCCTTCATGGCATGTGGATGGATTATTTGTGGGATGGTCTTTTTCTAATTGTTCCAATCCATCTCATTATGGGCAACAAGAGGAGAATGCTGTATATTCTGTCCATTAAAGAAAGTCATATAAGAGGACACAGTGTCTGGCCTATCCTCAAATTCTGAAATTTGGAGATTATGACAGCGGAAGAATTGATGAAACATCACTGCATAATACATCACTCTGGTTCTTAGTATCCTTTAATAATGATAGAAAAGACACACCTCTGTCAAATGAGTTTATGCTTTGCAAATGTCTACACAATGTTCTATTTCATTGCAAGCCAGAATTAAGGTTATATATCCCAATTAGGTGATACATTATGTCTATGCAAAACTGTGGAAATCTGGATGATTTTATGGACTGCACACTGGATGCTTTTCTCTATTGTATCCTCTTTCCCCTCTCAAACAGCCCTGCTTAAAATCTTCAGATTGATAAGAGCATAAAATAGAACTCTGGAAAAATCCTAAAGGATAAACCTGAAACAGAAATTGATCATTTTTTTTTCTTCTCCCCTGTGAGTACATGCACAATAGAAACCCTTTAAAGTGACCTTATTGTCAAAGAAATGTATCAGTTACAGAAAAAAATTGACATTCTTACACTTATCATTTATTCCCCATTCGTACTTTCCATCATTTTTTTTAAAAAAAACGTTCTTCCTTCTGAAAATGATAGATGGTGTTTCTTACAAAATAATAGGAAGTTCCCACAATTATGTGTGTTGCTCCCAGAAAGGGGGGAAAAATATTTACAATGTCTGGGGAAGGTAGAAAAAAGCCCCAGCCAACCTCAGGGTCTGAAAACCTCTTTAAAGATGTCATTTTTCTCTCCAAGGTGCTGAGCCAAAGTCGATAAAAGACCTCTCTTTGAGACTAAAATGCAAAAAGTCAAAACGGGGATATTTTTTTTTACCCTTCATTTCATTTTAGAGAGCTTTTCATTGTTTGCCTATTGCCCCTTATTTCAATGTCTTCTGTTCCTCTCTAAGCTGTCAGCATGGAAGCATTACATTAATGAAAAGAAAATTGCTGGAAGCATAATACCCATGAGCTTTTTGAGGAAAAAAAATTAAATGACAAATGTGTGTAAGTACTACTGGTGGGACAGGAGAGTCTGGTAACACTTTTGATTAGATTTATGATTCCAGTAGGTTTACGGCAATGCCATTCTCCTCTTGGCCAAAGGTTAACGAAGGCATCTAAAGCTATGGAACCTGATACAGTTGCTTAGAGCTGGGAAATAATTCCCCAGAATGTATTGGACAGTTTCCAAAAGAATTTTGGTCTCAGGGCTTTATTGCTTCTGTTTTGTCCTTCAGATGAATTTATCTCTGCCACCTGCAAATAGTCTTTTGTAGTGCTCTAACAGAAGTTCCTTAGAGTTCTAGATCCCTGATAAATGGGATTTTCAGATTAGTCTGTGTAAATAAGAAATTTATTTACTTCTGAAATAAATTCAGAAGATATTCATAGAGGATCCCAACCTCTACCATTGAGAAAAGCTCTTTTCAATTTCTGGCATATTGTAAAGCCTTGGGGTTTTTTTTTTCTTAGTTGTTTGTTGATTCTAATCCATCTCAGCTGTTGAATTCAAAGTATATGTTTTACATTTTAACCTTAGGTTTTAAATGGAAATGGAATTCTTAATTTTGTTCCCAATTATATGTTGCCAGCTGCTTTTAGTGCTTTTTCACAGGAAAAGAGGATTTCATTTTCAAATGAAAGTATGATAAATATGAGAAACTGTGATTTCTAGTCTCACTTTAGGCATGAAAGTCAACTAATCAGCCCAGCTCACGTCACAAAGTTGTTTTGAGGAAAATACAAGGAGGGAGATATATTATGTAAGTTTTCTGTCTAAACTATTTATACAAATAATAAAGGGTGGATAAAAATAAATAAATAAATTTTAAAAATATTTCTCTTGTTTAAGGAATATGTAATATGGGTCCAATAACTAAGAACCTGATATGGGTATGACAATCGTACAATAGTGTTAAGTAAGTCAATAAACAAGCAAGCCAGTAAATAAGTAAACAAATAATTGACTTAAGCAAGTCAATGAACAAGCCAGATTTAATCTTAGTTTACACATATAAAATGAGAAAAGTAATACTCTCAGGAGTATTGTGATAATGAAAGAGTGTCAACAATGTTTACATTCAAAATGCTGTAGGGATAACTGTCAAGAAAAGATAATTTATAATAGCTATTCATCTTGGTACACACAGCTTCCTTTTTGCTTAACCTTTGACATTCTGTTAAAATTTTCTAGGTTTGTATAAATAGACACCTGCTGAAGTCAATATGTATACTTAGGGAGTTTTTAAGCAGTGACTTCCACTAGAACTGTTCCAGAATAGTTTGAAAAGCTGGCAAAAGAAGGCTAATTCTGGAAAGAACACTGAAAGAAAGCTTAAGATTTGAATAATGTACTGTGTTCTTCCTGAAACAAGAATAGAAAAAATATAGATTATAAGAAAATATTGGCAAAGAAAAACTGAGAGAGATTAAATAGATATTTTAAAGCTATCTTTAGAAACCCTGAGATTCCAAGGCAACATTTCTAAAAAGGTTTTATGCAAACCCCAGTTTCCCTCCAAATAGCTTTCCAAATTTTAATAATCATTAAAATAGGTTATTAAAATTGTTAAGTATTTACGGAGTAATTATATCATTTGCATTTAATTATGTTGTGTTTAATGTTATTCAGAATAAATAAAATTTAGTGTTATCCTGGTCCTGCTTACCTTATTGTAGCTCTGCTCACTTTTTGTAATGTAATGTATGGCAAGATATCAAAAGCATTTGTGGTGTTTAGCCTCCCAAAAGATTGCAATCTTTGATATAGGAACCTAATCATGTGGAGTGTTGTGAAGACATGCTTTGGATCCTTAGCACTGCATGACTTTTCTCCAATCAATTTTGACTCTGCAATTTGACATGCGTATGGGTAAATATGAATCAATTGCAAGAACTAATCATGCAGGTGCCTGATAATAAAAAATGGAGAAAATCTAAAGGTTTCACAGTACAACCTCTTGATATCAAGTCCAAAATACTAGCTTTAACACTTAATATTTCCAAATCCTAATCTTCAGGATTTAGAAAGTCATCTCTTTGGATGGTGGAAACTTGGACAGATAGAACATGTGACACTCATACATTTATATGTAGGAGGTCTTCACAGAAAGCATTCACAATTATCATCTGTCCAATGTACAAAGCATTACCATTGCTTCTTGTGCCATGTTGCATCTACCCTTTGTTGTTCTTACTTTGCAATCCCAAAATACACTTAGTATTCAGTTGTCAAGTTCAGGCAACTTCAACCAATCATTGCTCAGCTTGAGCCAGCTTATAGCTGAATGCAGAAAATGGCAGTCCTGCCTACTTGAGAACATCAATCAATCAATCTTCATATTCTTAGCCTCAAACATTCCACATTCTCAAGGTTACAGCTCTTCCCCCACTTCTCACAGTGAATTGCTAAACAGCAGAAAGACAAACAATGGTTTAAAGAGAGGCAAACAATCTCCTCTCCAGAATGCATGAATTTGTTCCCATGTATTTAAGATGTTAATATATTGGTTTTAAAACATTACCTGAGATAGTCTGCTATATGAACAGGTGTAATGGCAAATTGTTTTTATGAACTATAGAAAATGCTGAGAAGATATAAATAGTTAATGTTCATTATGTGAACATAATGCTGATGAAATGCATATTTGTTAAAAAAATCTTATAGATGATATCAGATAACATAACACCAATAACATAACACCAGATAACATAACACCAATTGAGAATCTGATCGGGATAGGGAATCTTGTCTAATTGCCCTGGTCCTGGGCCAACATATTCACATGCCCACACAGATAAAGCTATAATAGTTTACTGGATGTGAAATGCAGGCAACACAAAACAAGCAAGTGGTAAGTCCCATCTGCTCCCCTAGACTGTCTCAGCAACTTCTAATTTGTAAGCTAGCACTACCTCCAAGATTTGTGAAAGCAAAAGGCAAAAGAATAAGAACAATCTAACACATGAGAAAGACAGCAGGTACAATACAAAAATGTTTCAAGATGTTATTGCTAATATTTGGGAATTAGGTTCACATGTGTCTGCAAATCACATGTGTCTGATATACAAGTACAATATTTTATGAAGTCAAGGATGTTTATCACTATTCTGAAATATCTTTTAAAACTCTTTTAAACAAAACTATCATTTAAAATGAAGAATATTAGGGATTTTGTTTTGCATGTCTCAGATGAAATTATTTGTCCTAGATTAATATACTAGATACACAAATATCTCAGATCTAATCTAGTGATTAGATAGGGATAAAGTGTTAACATTTCAGGGTTTGGAGAGATGAATAAAAGATCTTCCATAAAATAAAAATGGCAACTATGTATAAAGAAAATTGTACAAATTGTTTTATAGGTGCCATTTACCACTGGCGAGGGTAGCTAAAATGTTTAAAAACATGTCCATCAAATGTTGGAAATGTAATCAAATATCAGGCACATGTGCTGATGTGCTCAAAAGCAAAAAAAAAAAAAAATGGATGAAAATACTGTACATATATGGTTAGAAAAAATGTTTAAGACAGCATGTAGATTATAAGCCAGAACTATTTCTGTAAGGCATAATACCAGAAAAATATGATAAAGGGAATGTATATCTGATATTATATGTCTTGACAGCAGCAAGAATTGTATTTGCACAACACTGGAAGAACGAGGAAACACCTACAGAAGAAGAGATAATTTAAAAAATACTAGACTGTGCAGAAATAGACAGATTAACACTGAAGATAAAAGAAAAGGAAGACACAGAGCACTATTGAGCATGGGACTTGTTTTATCGATGGCTGGATAACAGAGATAGAAATTAGGATTTTAAAAAGGTATTACTATGTAAGCAACTGACTCAGATAGTGAGCTGTTCACTAAGCACCTATTGTACTTAAAGCGAAAATAAATAAATAAATAAATAAATAAATAATCCATTAAATATATAAAGACAGATACTATGATAATGTACTGAATCTTAGCAATAGAGCATGACATCATTCAGGGGCATACATAAACAAAAACTTTACATATGTGTGGTATATGTGGTTGTTGTACAAATGTATACATTTTCACATTCATTATATCCCTTCACCACGTTTGAATGCCATTATGAAGTATCTTCAGATTTTCTGATGAAATTTTTCAGGTGGAACAGTGAGTATGGTAGAAAAACACTGCTGTATGAAATCATTTTGGTCTCAGTCAATGTAATAAAAGAATCAATACAAAGAAGTTATTTCTTAGCCACCCTAATAATTTCCAATGTTGAGATACTACAAGCCTCAAGAGTTTGATTACTATTTTTCTTCACGCACACACAAACATTTCCTGACATATACACTTTCAAACACCAGCAGCAGCACCAAACCCTTACAATAAGGACACTGAACTGTTTAGAAGGAAGAAAGAAATAAGAAAAATATATCTAAATGAATATATATTACAATCTTGTACCATGTTCATTTTCACAATTGTCATAATTAAAATTGTCCTCCAAACATTTCTTAAAGACACTTACTCTACCTTTTTTGTCAAAACATTTTAAAATTATTTGTAAAATATATAAATTTCACCTTAGCACTTTGAGCCTTACACTGAAAGTGTGGGGTTTTTGCCAAAGGTAAGATTGTGGTCTTTTGATCATCACATGCAGGACACTTTACAGAACCAAATGCTGACTATCAGACATGGCTTTTATATTTCACTGGCCACCAGATCAAGTTCCTAAAAACCTTGAGGTATCTAATTCTAATTCTGGTGCAAGCCATAATAATCTGGAAGTGCATTTATGAGTATACCATTCCTCCTAACTTGTAGAGTAGAAGTTGGCATTTCATGTTACAGTCCCTCTCCCCTCTATGATATTCCAGATGAAGGAAGTTCCATTGGGGAGAGAGCATGCCAAATGTTCAAAGGCCTCAATTCTTTGGCACTCAGTCTTCCTTATGGTCCAACCTTCACAGCTATACTGGGATATTTGGAGATTAGGAAATGGGAAGAAGTTGTTGTTGTTAGTTGCAAAGTCATGTCCGAACTATCGCAACCCCATGGATAATGTTCTTCCAGGCCTTCCCATCCTCTACCATCTCACAGAGTCCAATTAAGCTCACGCTGACTGTTTCAGTGACTCCATCCAGCCACCTCATTTTCTGCCATCCTGTTCTTCTTTTTCCCTCAATTGTTCCCAGCATTAGGCTTTTCTCTAGTGAGTCTTTCCTTTTCATTAGGTGGCCAAAGTATTTGAGTTTCATCTTCAGGATCTGGCCTTCTAAAGAGCAGTAAGGGTTGATCTCCTCTACGACTGACTTGTTTG
>JANHFJ010003360.1:7687-27680 GCA_032468195.1 Cerberus rynchops
ACTTGTATCAGCAGCTTCCATGGAAGAGTTAACAGACAGAGTGAGGAGAGTTTTTACCAAATTACAAAATGCAGGCCAACTCTATCTCCATAACACAACTAAAAATCCCAAAGAAAATCTGTGCTATTATTCAACTTTTTTTTTCTGGTGAGTGGTTATTCATTCTTGAAGCTTTCAAAGGTTTTGAGACACTCAAATTTATATATGTAAAGAATATAACCCAACAGAAGCTCACCAAGCCAAACTTCATCAGTCAATTTTGCCTGCACTGTATGTATCAAATGTGATGTTGTCTTTATACACTATGATATCTCAGTAAAAACCAGGATATGGATTTGGTTAGAGTGGATGGTTTTCCTTTTCCTCCAGCTGATTTAAGTATTAATCTTAGCTGATCATTAGAAATTTACAGAAAACCCACTTCTACTAAGAATACAGATAATCCTCAAACACTGATTCTAATTTGGACTGGCAATTCTGTTGCTAAGGGATGTGATTGTTAAGTGCAGTTTTACATAATTGTGCTGACTTAATGACATCAGTTCCAGTTATGGTCATTAAGTGAATTACCATGGGTCATTAAGTGTGACATCATATAATTGTTATTTGTAATTTTCTCTTAGCTTCCCCACTGGCTTTGTTGGAACTGGATGTGAAGGTTACAAATGGCAATCATGAGACCATGGGATACTGCAACTGTCATAAATGTGTACCAGTGCCCAAAGGATGATCACATCACTGCAGGGATGCTGCAATGGCCACAGCTTTAAGGAGTGGTCATAAGTTTCTTTTTTCAATACCATGGTAAATTTGAATGGGTGCTGAATGAGTGGTCAGTAAGCAAGGACTATCTGTACTCTATGGATGTAACCATTTAAGTCACTAGAATTAAGTACCGGTATTTCTCAAAGGGAATTTTATTTCTTAGCCTGGGAGAATATTCTGAAATATAAACTTCATTTCTGTGGATTTTCTAGAAATTTATTATGTTCTTTTGTTCAAGGGAAGTAAAGAAAATGACTATGGGATCTATAAGAATGAGTGAGGACAGTTTTACATAAGTATATATTCATCTTGCATTACATTATTGAAATAACACTTGTACCTTCACATATATCAGGTATAATGCTCTGTCCTTCATGAAGTTAAAGAGTAAAGTATGACCAACTACATGTCCTTGTGGGAAACATGAAGTTTACACTGTGGAACATACTACACTGTATTTGTATACACTTTATACACTGTATACACTTTATTGTTCTTTATTAAGAATCTATTATTATTTTATTACACTAGATCCTGTCCTCCTGATGTTCTAATTTAAAGGATAGTTGCCTATTCTGTCAGGTAATGATCAGGTAACTCACTGGGTTTATCTCTTAAATTTACTTTGTTATGTAATATGTGTATGTAGGATCAAGAGTGTCAGTACGTGATTCCCCACTGAAGAAGTTAATGGTATGACACAAAATTTGACTTACGGAATAGTTCTTTTTAAAATTTAAAATATTTGTTAAGTTTATAATAGATAATTTCATGATATTTGTGTACTTTTATATACCGTAGTATATAGATGCTTACATTATTACTTTGACCAATTAGTAACCCATAACACTGATACCTGTTTCAAAAATCTTGCTATACTTTTGAAAATTATTCAGCCAATTGGATAAGCAATTGACTGTCTCAAGGTTGCTACCTGCTAGAGTTCTGCAGTTCTTCACTATGCTAAAGAGGGACATTTGGAAGGCAACAAGGTAGGGTGATTTTTATAATTTAGTTTTCGACAGTATTGTTTCTGATTAAAAATAGGTTTTAATATTTTTTTTATTCTTGATGTATATTCATCCTCTTTTAATCCCTTCGTGCCCAGCCTGCTGTCATGATTCAAATATTCTACATGCCATAGAAATGCAGCAGGAATGCTTTGCTAATATGAAAAATACAAATCTAATATTTACGGTTATTCATTAATTAACTTCAAATGTCATTGCTGTATACTGTTAAATATGGGCAATTAAAAGTATGTGATTCTCTTTAAGAACACATAGGTTCCATACATTCATATTTATTCCAAACATACATTCATATTTATTCCAAAACATTTTTATTTGTTTCTTTTTAGTCTTATTTTCTCTTTTAATTCTATCATTGCCTTGATATTTAAAATAAAACGTAGCATTTTAAGTTACCCTTACCCCAGATGTGCATGTTTTCAGAAAGAAAAAAGAAAAGGTGCTTTATAGCTAATCACATAAAATGGTTTTGGAAAGCACCTATAGGAACTGAGAATTGAGAATTGTGGCAGCAAATGACAAATTTCACACAGGACATAGTAACAAACTGATTAAGGACAACTGATAGATTGTTCAAAAGATAGCTGCAGTCAACTTTTGCATTTCACAGGAATATTTGGATCACATTATTGAGGTTCTTCAATATCAGAAGGTTTGTGCAACATGGGTTCTTCATGTGCTGATTGCAGAAGTTTCTTGAGCTGAAATTGCCAACAACTGTTCTTATGCTATGAGAATGAAATCGAGAAATTTTTCCCAAGTATTGAGACAGCCAATGAAACATGGAATCACTATTATAATTGAGAATTAAAGCATCAGTCCATGGCATATCATCACAAAGATTCACTTGTGTAAAAAAAAAATCAAATTTCAAGCTGCAGCAAGAAACTTAAGGTTTCAATTTTGGGGGACACAGATGGTGTTATTCAAATGGATTTCCTTAGATCTGGTACTACTATCAACTCAGAGCGCTATTTTGAAACATTCAGAACTTTGCATCAATGATTAAGCAGTGTTTGGAAGCAGAAAAAGAAAATCTTGATGCAAGATGATGGTGCTAAGCCTCACACTTCATGAACCTCCCATGAAGCAATTGGATTTCACCATCTTACGCCATCTGTCATACAGTTTTAAATCAATGCCATGGGGCTTCCACCTTTTCCCAAAGTTAAAGGACTGCTTCATAGGATCTGCTGATGTAAAGAAGTATATTGGGGAGTTATTTTGTGGTGGCTTTAAGAAACATACACATTGTTGGCAGAAGTGTGTAGCAATGGTGAAGATTATGTGGGAAAGTAAGCAAAGATGACAAAAGAGCTAATTTCAAGATTATTTTCCTGTTTAATTGATTACAATATCCTAATTTAAACTACAGTTACAGAGGTGGAGGCATGATTTTTCATTTAACTGTATTATAAGACATTTTGAGAGATTAAAAAATAACAAATCACCAGGTCCTGATGGCATTCACCCAAGTGTTCTTAAGAGCTCAGACATGAAACTGCTGACTTCCTCATTTCTCCTTCAAATCAGGCTCAGTGCCAGAGAACTAGAAGGCAACCAATGTGATATCAATCTTTAAAAAGGGAACTAAGGGAGATCTGGAAAATTACAGGTAGGTTAACTTAATGTCTCTTCCAGGAAAATTGATAGGAATGACATTCAAAGAAAAAGTAACTCAACACAGAGAGAAATAAGCCTTGCTGAGGAAATGCTGTTCTGTATTCTAAGTAAATCCTGCTTCACCAACTTTTTTATAAACTGTTAACAGGCACATGGATGAAGGTAACTCTGTCAGTACTATAGCCTTAGATTTTCATGAAGTTTTTAACAAAATTGCTCATCAAATGCTTTTGAGTAAATTTAGCAGTCAGGGCTAAACAAGATCCATCTTTTTAGGGATTGTTAAGTGGCTTAAAAATAAAACAAATTGGAAAAATTAGAAAATTATATTGACAGAGGAATGTAAGAAATCAATCCCTTTAAAGACCAGTGTTGGAACTAATGCTTTTAACCTATTCATAAAATATCTTGCCCCATAAACAGTGAGCTGGCCATATTTATGGATGATAATAAAATAGTCTGTGAGGTAAAAATTCAAAGGAATTGAGAAATGATCCAGGAGGATGTCTTCAAACTCAATGGTCAATGAAATGACAAATGTGGTTTATATAAATGTATAAAAGAAGAAACTTAGGGCAAAACTTCATTTATTTCCCAATGGTCTCTGAGTCATGATAATTGGCTTGTGGGAAAAAAAGAAGAACTTGAGGTCACAATGGATAACTCAATCGAGGTGCCAATTTAGCAGGTGGCAATTGTTAGAAAAGCAAATTCTGTGCTATTGTTTATTAGAAAAAGGACTGAAAATAAAAGTGCCAGATCATAAGGTCTGTATACAAATCTATCATATGTTCATATATGATGTACAGTTCTGGTTGCCATATTTTAAAAAGTATATAAGAGAACTGGGAAAAAAGTGGAAATGAGGGTAACTAAAGGATCAGAGAGTTGAAATGGGTAGAACATTTGAGTTCCTTTAGCTTGGAAAAAACAAGATGAATTGAGAGGGTTATGACCAGGTGTACAAAATCAGACATGGCATTGAGAAAGTTGATAGATGACCAGTTTGGTCTGGTGGTTAAGATAGCTGGCTAAAAAATGGGAGACTGTAGTCCCATTTTAGCCATGAAAGCCATCTGGGAGACTTTGGGCTTATCACATTTTCTCAACCCAGCCCACTCACAGGATTGTTGAGGAGAAAAAGGAATATTACATATATTTTCTGCCTTGAGTTGTTTAAAAAAATAAGAAAGGTGGGAAACAAATAAAATAAAATAAAACCTCCTTTTTCTAGGACACTAGGACTAGGAGTCTTCTAATAAAGATCAGTGGAAGGACACTTAAAACAGATAAAAGGAAGCACTTGAGTGACTCAAAGGCAGATTCTGATTGAACAGCATTTTGAACAGCTCTTCTTGTTATAGAGAAATATCTAGTGACATGATACTATTTTAAAATATTTTTAAAAACTGAAACTGACCAAATGTTTCAAGGCTTTAGAAGTTTGCATTTTTCTTTATCATACTACTCTTCATTCAGAGTTCTAAATCATATAAATACAATCCATTTACAATTCACACCTGTTCTACTGCAGTAGAAAGTAAAAAGTCCAAAAGAGAAAATAAGCATATAAACATTTATGAATCTAGCATGGGAAGAACAAAAAGTGCTAACTCCTGTTTTTGTTTTATTTTTTTTCTTTTCATTAATCTCAGTTGACAATATCTTGCAGTCAACACCAAAGAAACAACTTGAGACACAAGCATATGTGATGATCACACAATTGTATACCGAGATACAAAATCTCCTGTGCTCTTGGACATAAAACAAAGGAGACATTGTTCTCCACACAATAATAATGTTTTAGAACAGGAGGTTGGGAGAAAGACCCTTAAGGTCTTTCCTTTGTAGATAAATCTCTGGCATTGTAGTAAGTAAGAGAGAGTAGACAAATTTTATTCTTTGGGAAATTCATGTGTTTATTTTAGCACAGGCAACATTTGAGATGTGGTTAGAGATGTTCTCAAAAGCAAAATAGATGATGCCACAACTTTCGTCTTAGACCTTATTCACACAGTTCATTTTTCTATTAAAAAAAAACAGCTGTATTGACTGAATATGTTGAAAAACATTGTACACAATTCCTCTTGAGCTATATATTAAGATCCTAGTGACTCTAGATGTAAATATGCATGTGTTGAATCTGTATATTTTCTATAATGTTTTATGCCTGATAGAACTTTCAGAATCTATCTTTCTTAGATAGTTAAGACTGAATTCATTATGCAGTGAATATGCATGCATGAAGTACTCCTGGGTTTCACTGCAATAGGCTACATTCTCAGTTATAACTGACTGAATGTGAAGTATGGATGATCAAACACTATACACATGCATGTATATATGATTTTTAAAAAGTCTATCCAATTTGCTCTGGATAATCAGGGTACAGGTAGTCCTTGACTTACAACAGTTTATTTAGTGACTATTCAAAGTTACAACAGCATTGAAAAAAGTGACTTATGACCATATTTCACAATTATGACCTTTGCAGCATCCTCATGGTCAGGTGATTTACATTTGGATACTCAACAATTGGCTTATATTTATGACAGTTGCAGTGTTCACGGGTCTCGTGACCAATTTTTGTGACCTTTTGACAAACAAAGTCAATGGAGAATCCAGATTCAGTTAACAACCATGTTATTAATTTAACAACTGCAGGGAATCACTTAACAAATTTAGCAAGAAAGGTCGTAAAATGAGGCAAAACTCACTTAACAAATTTCTCACTTAGCAACATCAATTCTGGGCTCAATTTTGCTCTTAAGTCGAGGAGTACCTGCAATTTCATAACATGGATAATAAAAAAATAAATTTGTTGGTTTGCTTGCCAGTGTCACTTAGATGAGATGGGAGTGTAGAAATGTAATAAATAAAATAAATTACATGTCTCTAGTTTTGTCATGGCACAAAGGTGTCTCCTAAAATATTTGGGGAGTTAGTCTGAGCTCAAAGTAACAGTGCTGAATATCTAGAATCCATTTTTAATTTCTCCCTCTCTCAACTATCTTTTTCCATGCAATATTTTTTATACAATGGCATGCCCGGAAAAATAAGTTTCTGCCTTTCTTTTTTGCTACACCATTATTAGAAGGTAGTGGTTTCAGCCAGTACACAGTTTCTGATTAGTTGGCTAGATTAAAGGCATCAGGGATGGAACACTTTGCTTGATATAGCCCATAAGAAGCTCATTTTCACTTCTCCTCTATATTATGTAAAAATGAATATAATAATATAATAACAATGAACCCAGGCAGCCAAAGGATCTGCCTAACAACATCCAAACAGGAAGGCCTGATGATCTCTTTCAATTATTCTCTTGGCGATAAATTCTGAACAGGCACTGAATCCAAACAAGCCTATTTAAGTTTAGATAAATGATTGCACTATTTTTATTGAAAACGGTATAATTTTTGCCCTCCTTTTAAATTCCTTTCTCAATAGATTCTTTTTTATATTCAGTCATTCAGTTTCTTTGCCTATAAAAACAATAAATTTTGATGCTGCATCTTTAGCTGTTTGACAATAGTATCAAATATTGCTCTGAGGACAAATGATTGAACAAAATAAGATTATCAGTCATTCTAAGCTTCTCCCAACTATTTGAATTATATTAGTTAAAAAATGTTAAGGGATCATTTTCCCAATTCTCTACTTGTACAAAAAAATTGCTATCAAATATCAGTGAACACTACTATTTAAAGAAAATATATATTGACATATATCATTCCAGTAGGAATTTAACTACCAGTCTCACCTTTAGGTGAATTAGACATTTTTAAAAATCAACCCTATTCTCTGACTGCAAATGCTTAATTTTTCTTAGGGAAAAGATATCAGACATTCTCTAATCAAGTCATAGTTCAATACATTTATCCCAATGCTGATTGTCTGTAATCAGCATAAACAAGCTCATTGCTATAAATACATACTACAGCATAAAGAACAGAATAGCCAAACTTTAATGGACTAACAAATATAAAATATATTATCTTGGAAGAGATGTCTGAACAATATAGGAGCTCAGGGAATTATAGTTTATATAAGAAGGAGCCAATGCGGGTTAAATTTCCCAACCTTCTCCCAGTTATTACCAAGTTAGAACTTTAAACAAGATATTTTTGGAATTACTTTAGATTCATATTGCCAGTAAATGTAGCTAAGGGGGAGAGAGTGTTCATAATGCTTTGTATTATTGACTTTTTCTACTAATGTGTGCTCAAGTATATTCACTGAAAAGTGAAATGTATTTTTTATCCCAAATTTAGGAACAGCACTTCCAAAATGATTTGGAAAAGCACACATTGGTTTTCTGCTAGAATTATGCTTGTGTCAACAATATTAGCTATGGAGGATATTTTCTCTCTAATGGTTTATAGGAAGAACTAAACAACCTGTGACCCACTGGGGTCCTCATTTCAGAAATGTTTCCTTGTATAAACTGAGAAACAGAATGCCCATAGGCCACAAATGGTAATGAAAGTTATCTGCCTATGGCTAACCATGACAGTGTGGCAATGAAGCAACATAGTGGGCACTGAAGCAGACACAACTTTGCTAAACTTTAATTTCTTGTGTGTAATGAGTCCCACATTTTGGACACATTCTTTATGTGAGCCTATTTGATTTATATCAATTCAAAAATTGTCGCCATATGATGTATCATTTTGCCCAATTAAAGGTTACAAAGAGACAGGAGATTTTTAATAGTATATATACATGGAGTGCAGGCTATTCGTGTTAGATTTATGATCATTGTTGTTGCCAAAATGAAAAACTCACAATTAAAGCTATTGCCATAAAATCCAAACAAGACTGTTCCAGATATAGATCCTGCAAGATGACTTTACAGTTACAACACAAACTGGCAAAAGAACACACCAGGAAGGGTGCAATTGGCTCACACACAGTTTGAGCTTATATACTAGCTATCTCAGTTTATTGGTTCATTGGTTTATCCTAACAAAAAGCACAATATGCAAATAATCCAAAATCATTGCTATCTGATCTAGTTCATTATTTACATAGAAGTAACAATTTGATTCTATAATTATATGTCAATCTATTGGACATAATATGCATTGTACATTCTTCCTTACAGTAATATCTATCAAAATCCTTACTGCTATCTTCTCAAGGATAGAAAACTAAAATCCACCTCAGACCATTCACAATTCTGGTAAATATAGATACTGCTCAGATGAGTTCCTCAACCCAACCAAACTTAAAAAATGTTTGGAATCCTTGCTGCATAAATCACATATCTGAAAACATTGCACCCCTGAAATCTTAGGAAAGGACATCTGTACTTGTGCACATCATTTTAAGACATCTAAAATCAGTTTTGGCTAGGAACCTTTTGGGGAAATATGGTGAATTGAAAACATCTCCATAAAAGCAGAGCCAATGACCCCAGCAAAGTCCAAGGAACCAGAAAGTAGACCAGTTTTTAAACAGCTTTCCAGATAAGGAGAGGCTGGGAGATCTCTTATATGCACTGTGTAGGCTACTCCTTCTGACAAGTACACAGAACCAAAAAAATTTAAGTTTAATAATTTAAAAGAATTGGAAATGAAAAGCAAAAAAAAGCTAAATAAGATTTTGATCTAAGAAAGTTATAAATGTATTAAGGGGACAGATAAATTTGTTTGATTGACTTTTACTATATTTTGGAATTAATAGTAAATAAACAGCTTCTTGTGGGAAATAGTCTTATTTTGGCTATCCTGGTAATTGTAAGCCATAATAAATATGTTACTTTATGATTTTAGAAACTGGACACTCAAAAGGATGAGAGTAACTAAGCAGTAGGAACAAAACAAAAACATAAGCCTGTTTTTGATGTTGGTACTAAGACTTAAAAAAATGACACAAAACATTAAAACATTGGAAACATTAAAGGTGATCTTTGAATAATGGAGCCAAAAATCATCAATTACAGTCTTCAATTTATGATTTTTTAATGGTTCAGAGTTCATTGACCTCAGAAAAAGTGACTTATGACCTGTCCTCACACTTGCAACTATCACACCATCCCTGCACTCATGTGATTGCAATTCAGGTACCTGGAAACCAACTCACATTTACAACCAGTTGCAATGTTCTGTATTCGTGAAATCCTGATTTGCAACCTTTTCACCTGGTTTCCAGGTTTTAGGGAAGTTAGATTCATTTATTGACTGTAATAATTTGCTTAACGACCAGGGTAAAATGGTCATAAATCCAGGTCCAGTCACTTGAAGACTCACTTTATGATTGCACTGTTTTATGATGGAAATTCTGGTCCCAATTGGGATAATACGTTGAGGACAACCTGTAGCATATCAACATATTCACTCAGTATGATAGACTATGTCTGAAATATATTAATAAAGGAATGAGAGATATGGAACAAATTTTATCTGATAAGAGAAAATATCAGCAATGGAACTACAAATGATCGGTCAAAAGAGTGATTTGTAAAACGATACTTTACTGAATATACAAAAGAAATTGGCTGAAGTTCTAAAAAGTAAAAGGGAAATACAAATGATAAACCAAGAGAATGACTTGGAAAATATTTCTTATTGGATTTACAAATGAGGCTTGTTAGAGCCTGTGTAAAGGGGAAAAGAAGAATGAAAGAAGAATGACATGTTATGACAATATTTGTTTGAATGGAAATTAAGACTGTTAGAAGCAAAATTAAGGAACAAAGTTGGTTTATTTGAATAAAGTTAAAATGAGACTTTTTTTGCAAATTTGTGGTGAATCTTTTTGCTGATATCAGGATTGAAAAGTTGATGTTTTATGAATTTGCTTACATTTGAGGGATGGGATATAGGTTAAAGAGAACTCTGTAACCTTACAGTGGGTGAAAAGTTACTACATTTGTTTAAACATATTATGATGAAGTTTGGAAGTCACTTCTCCACATATTACTTTTCTTTTTCTTTATTATATTATATTCTTTTCTTCTTTTTCTTTTTTCCTGCATTTTTTATTCTTTTTCTTTTCTATTTTCATTCTCTTTAAGTTAATTTGTATTTTTCACTTTTATAATCAAAATTCTTAATAAAGATTATATTAAACAAAAAGAAAAAGAAAATCAGGAAACCAAATACAATCCTTGTTTAAAAGGAACCGTTTCTCCTCTTCAATGTCTCCATCTTTATTCAAAACATATTAATTTGAAGGAAAGATGAAATAATTCCTTTATTGAGCCCAAAATTCATAATGTGCCTTCAAGGCCCTGATCATACCAAGTATTTAAAAAAAAATTAAAAAGTGCAAAATATATTACTGCTCAATTACTGCTTTATCTGCTAAATGATAAAAGAGGCTAGCAGACTAAGTAATTTATTAGACTTAACAAAGTCTAATAAACAATTTAACAATTGCTAAACCAACAAGATAAGTACAATGGTACTTTCTACTCAACTCATTGAATTTGGTACTCAATGCATTTTGACACAAAAACTTTGTCCCAGCACTCATCATTTGTTTATACTCAACACAGAAGTTAGAACTTGTTGGTGTTGGCTGCTTTGTGATTCATTACATTATTCGTTATGGAAAAAAAATTGTTTGGTACTCAGCATTTTTGGTACTAATCAAATTTCCCAGAAACAATTAATGATGAATACTGAGGTACCACTGTAACTCAGAAGCAATGTTTAAAGTTGTGAAGTAACTTAGTTTATTGGATTAGAATATGTTTTGTCATTTATTTGTCAGTAAATTCTCTTCCTGACTTTCCAACTTCCGGTTGTACTGCTACAACTTTCAATGCTGTTCTTCTGAGCAAAAAATGAAAATTGTATAGACTCAGTACTTCAAAGTAACTCTGCTTACTCTATGCAGAAAGATGCAAAAGTCTGAGCAATATTTTAAAACATTGTTGATGGAAAAGGGGTGAAACACAATGCGAGATCCCCTCTCTCCCAGATTTGATTTCTCCTTCCCCGCTGCCATAGTATTATAGAAAACATATGAGGGAAGCAATACTCAGAATGTGATTTTTAAAAGTCTTTATAAAAATCACAAGTGTTGTGAACCAGATACAATTATCCTTTTAGAATGCATTACAGATGGTGCTTTTACCAAATGGGTGCAAGATGTGTACTCAAAAATATACTAGCAGCTCAAGAAGACAAAATAGCTGGCAAGGAGTGTTGGCAAGTTGGCACCAACCACCAAAGTTTCTGACAGTCTTTTGCAAGCCCAACAATTTCATATGTGCTCTTTCTGGCTTTCTTTTTTTGGGATTTTTTTTGGCAGCTGTATAGTCCCTCTTTTTGCTTAGGGTTTCTGACCGAGTGTTTCCATGGTGATACTGACCTGAGGATATCACTCTACCAAATTAAATCACAGGTTTAAACAAAACGTGTGCCATAAGATACAAGAAAAAGAAACACAGGACTTTATTTATGGAGGGTGTGGAAACACTCTCTCAACTCTTGACTGATAAATCAAACAAATTTGCCACTTGGCAACAGAGGCCAAAATCACCAGAGGCGATTTTATGACACTGAACACCATGGAGGTAATAAAATGAAGCTAATATCGAATTCCACATGCTTTGTCAAATTTGGATACTGCACACATTCTTTGCTGATGTTGTACATAGTGAACAATGAATGAGTGTATGCTTTAATGCACTTTTACTTTGCCCAATAAAGCAAATCATGAGACCAGCATGATGTTAAACACAGATAGCACTTGAAAATCTCCCAGAACTGTGTATTATGGATTTTTCAAGTTCTACTAAATATCAGCTACTAAGGAATAATGATTCTGACTTCTTGTCCTTCTTGGGGGAAAAAAATTGCTAACCTTGATGGATAATTCGTAGCTCTTATATATTTCAGTAACAAACCAACCCAAATCTGAAGCGATGATGATGATGTATCAAGGGGAGAGAAAGAAAATATTGTCATAAGGCTCAGTTTGAGTTACATTTTTGTATTCATGAGAACAAGAACTGCTACAATATATTATTTCAATACTTTGGGTGGGTATGTTTAGTTTAATGAAAAGAAGTACTAGGGGGACATGATAACAATGTTCCAATATCTAAGGGGCTGACACACAGAACACCATGGATAGAGGATCAACCTATTCTCTAAAGCACCTGAAGGCAGGACAAGAAGCAATGGATGTAAACTAATCAAGGAGAGGAGCAACCTAGAACTAAGGAGAAATTTCTTGACAGTTAGAACAATTAATCAGTTCAATGGCTTGCCTCCAGAAGTTTTGGGTGTTCCAACAGTGGAGGTTTTTAAGAAGAGATTGGACAACAATTTGTTTAAAATGGTATAGGATTTCCTGCTGAGCAGGGGTTGGACTAGAAGACATCCAAGATCCTTTCCAATTCTGTTATTTTGTTACTTTCTGACACACACACACACACACACACACACACACACACATTGAACACAGGTATTGAGCCACAGTGGTGCAGTGGTTAGAATGCAGTACTGCAGGCTGCTTCCATTGACTGCCGGCTGCTTGCAATTTGGCACTTCAAATCTCACCAGGCTCAAGGTTGACTCAGCCTTCCATCCTTCTGAGGTGGGTAAAATGAGGACCCAAACTGTTGAAGACAATTTGCTGACTCTAAACCACTTACAGAGGGCTGTAAAGCACTGTAAAATGGTATATAAGTCTAAGTGCTATTGCTATTGGCAATATAAAACACAGTAAAAAGATATAGTTACTCTGGTTAGAAATTCTGGATTGGTACTTCAAAGTATCTAAAAAATACCAGGTTGTGAAAGATTAGTGATATAATAGATCAGCCTTTGCAAGATATTGCTGCAGATGTGCGATCCAATTTGCCGAATGAGATGGTGGTACAAGTAAGAATCAAAGTTAGGAAAACATTTCCTTAGAATTGTACTCTTTTCATGTTTAAAGAGATTTTAAAAAAAATCCTTTAAACTTCTAGGCACAAAGCCAGCTGGGTGACCTTGGCCCAGTTACTCTCTTTTAGCCGTAGGAAAAAGGCGATGGCAAACCCACTTCTGAAGTCTTGCCAAGAAAGCAGGGACTTGTCCAGGAAGTCACTTGAAGTTAAGACTGATTCAAAGGCATAAACAACAATGCCAAACAAACAACCTAACCACTATCCTTTTGCCTTTGTTCTGCCTTAATAAAACAGAACAAAGAGAAGGGAAGAAGTTGTGAAGACTGTCTCAGTTATTGTACACTACCTGGTTTATGTAATTTATATAATACCATACAATAACAATGCATTCGTACAAATATAGTAAGTATTATAAATGTTTGTCCAGTCAACTAATTTCAATGCTATAGGAATTGGAAGGGTTGAAACAATGAATTAAAGCAAATTAATGTGCTGGCATACTGGCTTTTGAATAATTGGAACCTAAGTTCAACACTTCCAGAGGACACCAAAGATACCAAATTAACAGAAGATCCCTGTCCATAAATACATAGTTAACGTCTGCTAGAATTCAGCTTTTCAGAAAGCAAGGACATGGCATCCCCTCCCTTTAAAAGAAGGCTTCATGGTCAATGGAAAATGTCCATTTAAAAGAGAATGCATACAACAAGCTCCTTATATGTTTGAACAGTTCATACCCCCTAATGAGTTTGGTAAATTGGCTTCATGCTGGGGAGACTGAACAGACTGATAGACCTGAACTCACAAGAAAGTCATGGAGTTCACAGTAAACACTATATAGCATCCTGTTTTGTTGGATGGTTTCTGGGGTGCTTTGTTTATTTCTTTGAAGGGCTATTCAGCATTTGCTGTAATAAACCGCAGTACATTCTTTTACATTGAGCACTAAGGTTATGCAAACACACATTAGATTGCTCTGAAATTCCAAAGACACTATACAATGACTTAAGGAGGGGTTCCATAGACAGCACAAGAATATTTCTAAAAGTCCCAAGCCAGAGACACTGTGCTTTATTACCAGAATACAAAAGAATGGAAAGCAAGCTATCCTAATAATGTACACAAGGCCAAATATGACATTTAAGCCATGGAACTGGACAGGTGGCATCTTTTTTCACATCTCCCCAATTACTAAGAGGTCCAAGTCTTTGTCTTTTATAGGGTTAACTCCCCAGGAAAGAGAGGAAGCTAAAATTGTATTTTGTTTTTCTAATATATTTATTTAGAAACATGCGAGAAGAAGGTAACTGAGACAGTCAAAGGAAGTAGATTCCCAAACACTGCTGGTTTGTGTGGGAAAATACTGCACACATATTCCTGCAGAAGTCCAAGGCTGTTTGTTTCTCATTCTCCTCACTTTGGCCTGGAAAAACCTAAACTAGTTCAGTAAAAGTGCTTCTATCATTCTTCTTACATCTACTATCTCCACAGTGGTTTTGAAAGAGGCAGAACGTATGTGTTTCTTTAATGTTTATTTTAGAAAATGTATTTCAGTAAGCTTTCTACTATAGCTTTAGTAAATCTCATGGATCAGTAGAAGCACCTTTTTTTCTGATGAAGCTAAACATTTGAGCATGTTCAGTTGAGATGGATTTAAATCAAGGGATTTAAGCACAAATTTTTCAATAATTTAAGATTGGGTATCATTGGCCTACTATGACTCCAGCTCAAAGCATGCAATAGTATAAAAGCATTAGTATTGTTCAAAAAATAATTCTGCAAGGAATTATTTTCCAATCTAAGAATTCATATTATCCAGGTAATTTTTTTTAAATCTAAAGAATAATGCAGAATAGACATAAGAATGAAAATGATCACTCTAAATTAAATTTCTATGCTTAATACAGGTAGTCCTTGATTTACAATCTGTTTAACAATGGTTTGAAGTTACAACAGTCTCGGAAAAAGTGACTTACAACCCATCCTCAAAGTTACAACCGTCTCACCACTCCAATGATTACATTATCACAAATGGGCAATTGGCAACCAGCTCACATTTACAACAGTTGTAGCATCTTTCAGTCACAACATTACAATCTTTAACAAATCCAGCTTCCAACAAGCAGTCAATTGGGGAACATGGCTTTGCTTAATGATGATTTCCTTAATAACCTCAGTGATTTTCTTAATGACTGCAGTAGAAATGGTTGTAAAATTGGATCTAGTTACCTGGTGACTCACTTATTAACTGCTTTGCTTAGCAACTAAAATTCCATTCCCAGTGGTCATAAATTGAGGACCACTGTACACAGTTTTATACTAATGGCAAACACCCCTGAGCTGCCTCAAAATAATGATACCTTTATATTGAAAAGAAGTTTTCTATTATTAATCAACTTATACAATGTTCTGAGATCCTCATGCACTTTCTTCTCCAATATTACTAGCAGATATAAAATGAGAAAAAGCCGTTCTTTCATGTTTTAACACAAAAGATTAGTATAAAAACTTTGCTATTGGGAAATGAAAATTTAAAATTTTGGTGATCTTTGTAACCAATTCTAGGTGTATCCTGTTTTCTTTGTAATGCATCACTAATAATGCCTCATACATGTTTCACCACAAATTTATCTGAGAACATGGTAAAATAAAAACCAGATTCAAGTAAAATATTGCTAAAGCTTATCCTTCCCCAAGAAATATAAAGTAGGCAGAATGGTTGCATTTACTTTTTAACAAGTAATCAAAATGGCCAAGAGGTGTCTTTTAGTTTTTGAAAATCTTTAAAAGCCTGGCATGCCTTCAGCAGTAACACCATTTACATTTTTCTCATACAATCTATCTTACTTATGAATCCCTTCATCTAGTCTCTGGAAGAGAAAGTTGTTGGCAAGGTAAGTCAGTAATTTCATAGAAGGTAAAATTAGGTTTTTGGACATGATATCCATCATTGTAATTTCATGTTTCTTTAAATGTACAAGGTCATTTTAAGGGGGTCAGAGTGTACCAGAAGATGATGGAGGGGTGACTAGGATTCATAACACTTGGTCTCTCCCTACATTTTGCTTGCTACTTTAATAGTCCCCAGCTTACTATGACGATGTCAATCTGCTATGCTGCATCTGCTCTGTTCCAGGGTGAGGTAGCAACAGCACATCTTCCTGTGCTGTCCCATATATGTGTACAGTCAAGAGGGGGAGGAGGACTGAGTAGGGTACAAGCAATGGCCATAGATGGCTATTGTGGAGATTGGGAGAGGAAAACATTCTGTTCAGACAGCTGTCCATTCCTGAGGAACACAGGAAAGTTTGTTCTTTCCTGAACTGTGTTTTTACTGCAGTTGAGCTCAGAGTCTCATCTCTCAATGTTTTACATGGACTACAATTTAGAAACTAGGACTGCACACTTGGGAACCATTTTGGACCATCATTAGATGGCAGGAGTAGGATTCCAAAACTCTCTTTATTTATTCACCCTGATAGAAAAAAAGGACAACAATCCTTTGTGGGTGTTTGTGTGAATGTGTCTACGAGGCCAAAAAAAAAAGGTGTATCATAGAAAAAAAAACCTGCTTATTTAGGCTGAATGTAAAGGAAGAAATGCAAGGACACTTTTTGTTCAATACTGCAAATTTTGTTCAATATTGCAAACACAACCTCACCTCGAGAAAGGAATTCATTTACTTTAGAATGATCAAAAGAGTACACACATATAACAAAGAGTAAAGAGGAAGATCCTCACTCTCTTGTCACTGTGATATCAACATCAAAGAAAATGATGTTTTGCTGGATAACAGAAAACTGCTGTGCCAGGAAAGCCATTAGACTGTACCACTAATCTGCATAGGTTTAGTACATTCACACCTAAATTATTCTTTAATGTTAAATATTTTTAGCAGAAAGGGGATTTAATTATTAAAAAAAACATTAATCCTTCTTTCTTAAATTATTTCAATGATCACCCTACTGTTGTGGTTTCCACCAACCTGGGCTGTGCCCAGCTGCACTACAATTACTGTATAGAGCCCTTTTTTTCACCAGATAGGACTGTGAAAAAGTCCTATCTATACTTGCTAGGGGGCCCCTGCCATTGGCTGCTAACAGGGAGCCCAATGATAGTAGGGCAGATAGTCCCTTCTTCCCATCCCATTTGCTGCTTGAAGTCTTAGCGAGGAACAGCAAGGCATGTTGAGTGAGTGTTCAAGATCTTATTTCGAAGGAATCCATTGGCAATGTTATGCTTGTGGGACTCTAACCGTGTAAAATTTGACCCGCTTAGAAGACACCATTAATATAATGGTTTCTATTCCTCCATTTATTTTAACAGCATGGCTAAATTTATTATTCTGAATTAATGAGCAGAAATGGATATTTGTGATGTACAGGGAATTTCCTCCATTTCTTTTGCTTTTATTCCTTTTGAACAAATGGTGCATGAGGACCACTGCACACAGGAGTGGCTCCTACAACTAATTCATTCCTGTATGAAAATTGTATGAAAAATATAAGCATTTATGTGCAAATGAGGGAATGAACTTTGTGAGTCAATGTTTCTGGTTTTTCTGTAAGTAGTTTCAGAGTCCCATTCATCCACTTCTCCATTTCTACAGGTATAAATCTTTATCTGAAGTCCTTACTTCAAGGTCTTAATTTCCTTTCCCCTTAGGAGTCATTTAAAGCCCTCTTATTTAACTTTCTCATGTTAAGCCAAATGCATTTCTCTTGGGAAGGGAAAATTTATGATGGACTTTGCCTTAAATCTCTCCCTCCAGCAAGTTCCTATTAAATATCATTGTTTCTTCTTAGCTTCTTTCTTACTGAGCAGAAGGCAATTCTGAGAATACACTCCTTGCAATCAGCAGCTGATTTTTTTTCTCTTTCTCCTCAACACACAATTTTTCAAGACACACAGCTTCTCTGGTCACACACATACCCCCTTTCCCTTGTTCAACAATTTTAGCAGACTCCTGTTAGCTTCCCTTTTTACTTCCTCAGTGAGCTCAGAGCCTGGACTCTCTCTCACCCTCTGCTTACTTCCTAAAACAACCAATCCAATACAATCACCTGCCATTACTGTACAAGTCAACTCTAATTTTAATTATTCCAAAATATTTTGGGAAGCCAACTGCACTTATGTATTTACTCTCTGCCCTTCCCCTTAACATTTAGCATCTCTTGATTTAGTAATATTATTGAATCTGCAGGCTTTTCTATATTGCAATCTTCATATATTGCTTGTCTCCTGGGTATAAAATGGCTGGAAATGAAGCCAGATTAAGAAGTGCTTTTCAGAATTTAAATCTCTTCATCCATTTTGCCCAGCAGGATGTCCAGGTTTTCTGAGAGTGGTTAATACAATCCCCCATTGCTAGAATCCTTGCTTCTTTTCCCCATGCAAGCCCCAATTACTTCCTGTTCTGTGGGTATGTTTGTTCAGGATGACAACAAATTTACAGTTCTTCTTGTCACTTGGGCTAGGAGAGGAAACTTGGCAGAGCTGTTGTCTATTTTACCCAGTGAAAAGAAAAAGGAGAACAAAGAAACAGTCAGCATTTCACTGTTCCACTAGGAAGTCTGTAAAAAAGAACAAAATCTAAACAAATGTTCAGCTTTTCAGAGCAGGCAGCCCAGTAGTCCAATATGAAATGGTTGTTGAAGACAGAAAATGGAGATGAGAGTTACGCCTGCTAGAGCGCATGCCAGCCAACTGGAAGAGAGACATTTGTGTAAAATGGAATGGGGCGCAGCAGGAGGCTGGCCTGCCCAGCTTCTGCCAGTGCAGGGTGGGGGGGGGGGGGGAATCACTACTTTTGATATCAAGACAATTGTATTTTCCAGCAGGAGAGGGCAAGCTGAGGAATATGTCATCCATTCATGCTCTTCTGAAACTTTGCACTAAGGCTGAGCAGGAAGTTCAAATCAGTTCAGCACCACAGATTTACAAAAGGAGCCAAATTGCAGGTGATTTTGGCAAAAATACACCTTCTTTCCTATTGTGCCATTGTGAAAGCAAGCTAAGAACCTTTATAATGTTCAAAAAATGCCTACAACTTCATCCTTATTAAAATCACTGTCAGAATATGATGGGGGATTGCAATCTAGAATATGATCTATAAACTAGATTCCCCAAACTTTCAAATATAAAATCAAGAAAAGGGATTGATCAATATTGACCCTGTGTGACAAAGCCAAGAGATTTGCTGTTATTGTGACTTTAACACTGGGTAGCATTTGAACAAAGGGAGTCCCATCACCATGCGCTCATGGTGCAGTCCTATTAAATCTGCAGCAATAGCAAAAGCCTTTTCTCTCCCTTTGTTCAGCATTAAAATATGAAGTTATGGAGTGGCCCATGGGCACACTGTTAGAAAACCTGAAAGCTGGGAATTATAGTCGTTTGTACAGCTGGTTTCCTTATTTCAGAGTTAGTAATGATCCAAGAAAACAATACTTGCTTGTTTTTACTTGAATGCACTGAACAAAATGTAATATATTCTAAACTTTCAACCATCCTAGCTGTCACCATTATTACAGTAGTGGTGGGGGCACTGACAGATTTTCTTATTCCGTCAGAACGCAAATAAAGGGTTAAGTGGAATTGTTTATGAAGAAGTTTTCTAGAAAACTCAGAGACCTGGAGAGAGACAGAGAAAGGGAGAGGAGAGTAAAGGAGCTGATTGTTCTTGAATGGGGGGGGGGGGAGGAAACAAACCCAGGAAACTACA
>JANHFJ010003360.1:147060-157301 GCA_032468195.1 Cerberus rynchops
TTTTAAATTGTAATTTTAAATTAATCAGCTGATTTAATTATTTTAATAGGTTTTTAAATTTTGTGTATATGTTTTTTTTTTTTTACTTGCTGTGCACCGCCCCAAGTCCCTCGGGAGAGGGGGCGGTATATAAATTTAAATAATAAATAAATTTAAATAATAAATAAAAGAAATTGAGATAGTGATATTCTTCTTTGTGCTAAACTCTGGCCTTCTGGCCATCTAGGTTTTCTGTGTTACCTCCTGATTTTGCTTGTATCCTTAATTGTTGCTACTTAGCCCTTTGTAATGGCTCCATATCTACAATTGATACAGGGAATCCTCAACTTAAGATCATACTGGAGCCCAGAATTAATAAGTTGTGATGGCTATGATGATACCCCAGTGACTGGACCCAATTTTATGCCTTTTTTGTAGCAGTCATTAAGCAAGCACCACCATTGTTAAGTGAACACAGTGGCTATTAAGTGAATGTGGCAAGTAAATCCATGTATTCCTGTGGGCATTTTTTTTGCTGGAAATTGGCTTTAAAGATCCAGAAACCAGCAAAAAAAAATCATAAATTATGGTCACATGTCCATGGAATATTACAGTTGGCCATATTGGTGAGCAAGTTGCCAAGCTCCCGAAATACGGTCACTTGACTGTGTGTATGCTCAGATGTTGGAACTGTAGAATTGGGTTGTCAGGATCTCTTGGGAACTCTATCATAACTTTAAACACTTGCTTAGTAACTGGTTATTAAGTGAGGACTGCTTGTACTTTTCTTAGCATTCCATAGTTTTAGGTTGTATCAACAGATTGTGTCTTCTGGAGCTTTTATCAAGAATGTGTAGCTTAATATAACCTGTCACTATTCAGAAATTCAAATTGACAAAGTTTTCTGTTGTCCTGGATTAGCATCTGTCCAAGATACTCTCATGTGCCCTATTAATATATGAAAACCACCTCTGTAATGTGTCATAGTAATAAATGAACAGTTGTACCTGAGCTCGCCCTGACTTGTGGACCCATCTGTCCAGGTCAATCAGGTGTGTGCTGAGTCCTTTCCCCAACCGATTAAGAAATGCCAAATTTAGAGGGACCCCAAACAAAGCATAAAATACACAGAAGACCTGTCCAGCTACTGTACTGGGGGCCAAGTTCCCATAACCTACAGAAAGAAAAGAAATCAAATCTCTTAATGAGGCTCAATTTACGAGAAAAAATATTTTATTAAAAGAATTCTGCTTATTCTTCTTTTGTATCTCATACTATTTTGATCATTTTGATCCAGCCAAAATTAAACACTTGCAGAATCTTCATTGCTTCTATGATTAAAATTACAGGGACTTTAACACAGAATTTTGGCTGGTTCATGCACTTTCTGATGACCTGCTTGCCCAAAAGCAGATTTCACAAATACACAACTGATACTGTATATTCTGTAGACAAGACAATCATAGAAAAAAAATCACATAAAATTGGATGTAGTTGAATATAATGGCTTTTAAAATATACATTTCAAAGTCTGAAACTTTTCTGATGCAGATTTGCAAACTGCTTTGTATCATCAGTCACACATGATTCAACTTTTACCTAAAATATTATGGAAATCTAAAGAAGAAAGATTTCCAGGGGAGAAAAAATAACTCACATTACCTATAGTAGTGACCACAGTCCCAGCAAAGAAGAAACTACTGCTGAAGTCCCAGTTACTAGGATTGGTTGAATTTCCTTCAGGGTTGACTCCTTTTTCCCAGGCTTCCATAATGACCTGTCATGGAAACATTTGTAAAAGGGCAAGAAAGGGATTGTTTATTGTGTTGGTGCTTACCTTTAAAGCGCTCCATGGCTTGGGACCCGGGTACTTACGGGACCGCCTGTTGCCACCGTCAGCCTCCAGCCGACCGGTGTGTTCCCACAGGCAGGCCTCCTTGGGGTTCCACTGTTGGGACGGTGTCGTCTGACAGCCCCGAGGGTGCGAGCCTTCTCTGTGGCTGCGCCTCCCTGTGGAACAAATTGCCCCTGGAAATTTGGACCATTGCAGACCTCCGGACCTTCCGGCGTGCACTAAAAACCCATCTATTCCAGCAAGCCAGTCTGGCCTAATACCTAGGGGGTTTTAAAATTGTCTGAATTTTAAATTTTAAATTTTTTAATTTTATGGTTTTTAATTTTTCATTTCGGCCAATTTATTTAATCTGTTTTATTTGTATTTTAATTTTTGTTGATTTTGTTTTTAGAAGGCTGTACACTGCCCCGAGTCCTTCGGGAGAGGGGCAGTATAGAAATTTTGCTATTAAATTAAATTAAATTTAAAAAAACTTCTGTTAATCTTTCTAAAGGAAAATCTTCTAAACTTTCTAAACTGCCAGATCTTTGAAGGATATGATATCATATCATAAAGTACTATTCAGGAATAAAAATTTAAGTACTTTAATTATAAAAATTAAATATTTTAATAACCACTGAATAATGTTTCAATAATATTGAAATTAGCATGTGTAACTAAATACATTTCAGCTTCTGGATGAAATTAATTTGCAACTCATCTTCCAAATAAAATAGAAACTTTCAAAAATAAATTAGCCTTTTGGAAGAAAAGCTTTGATGAAGGAACATATCATAAGTGGTATTTATAAATCTACCAGGGAATATGAAATGTAGTATCTTAATTCAGATTATCTGTACAGATTTCTGATTTAATGAATATTTTCCATCTGTAGCCAATATCAAATTATGTAATATTTGTGGGTTATTAAACCATTATTTCAAAGTGATAATGAAGCAAATAAAGTGTTGGTTACCTTCTCAGGACATTTTATTTGATGATCAAGTGATTGAATATTAGAATTATTTAAAAGTTAATATTTAGATATTTTGTGATGTGAAGCAAATCTAAATATGAAGTACCTAGTGGAAAAGCTATTAAAATTTCTACTCTTTTTGTCAAATTACTTGTATGAGAATGTTTTCATTGATATGACAACTCCAAAAAATAAAACATATCATTTTCAACCAAGCCACACTATGGTGGTGTTGCTTCAAACAACAATTCCAGAATGAACATGCTAGTCAGTGGAATGCAACCATAGCTTTCATACTAATCAAGTAAAATAAGCATCACAGCCTTCATTGTAATGGTATATTTTTTCTTGATTTTATGTTCTGGGACAGAGGTGAAATTCAGTTGGTTCGCACCAGTTCTATAGAACCGGTTAGTAGAAGAAATCTCCTTTTGTTTTTTTCCCACTTTGCAAGATTAACATTACAGGGTTAATCCTGTAAATAAAGCAGTTGTCTCTAGCCTAATCTTTATTGCCTTGCTCACAGAAACTGCTTCTCCCTTTATTACATTGTAATTTTGGTGAAGTTTAATTCTGTGCGTGGTGATGTTTAATCCTGTGGCCACACCTACAGAACCGGTAGTAAAAAAAAATGAATTTCACCACTGTTCTGGGATATAGAATGATATTTTCTCCTCAATGGTATCATTATAATTTTCAACACTAATGATTTTTTTATTATTTTGCAGTACAATTTACTTAATACCATTGCATTTTTATTTTCTTAAAGCTTACTTTAAATAATTAACATAGTGACAGAATTCATTTAAATGTACAAAAAAAATTGGGCTTTTAGTTTGTGTCAAGTGGAATCCAAGCTCTTTAATTTAGGGTTTGGAGGATAGAAGATAAGAAGTTGTGAATCATCAGTGTAACAGACATTCCCAGGGGTGTGAATCCCTAGGAAGTTACATTCTCTTACCTCATTAGTAATCAAAGAGTCTGCTTTTTGAAAATAGTAACAAAGGATAGAAAACCCAATAATCCATGTTCCATTATTTAAAATTCATCTGAGCTTGTTCCACAAAATAGAAAAAACAGTGTTTTTTAAGTATTTTCAATGCCTTTACCAGTTTTAAATTTCATTTTTACCTTTAAATCAACATCAGGAAAACCATAAATCTGTTTAATTTTCTTTTAATACATGAAGTTCTTCACTGATACAAAACAATATTGGGTTAGTGGGGGGATTATTGTTGTAAATCCACATATCAAATAAATTCATTTGAATAAACAAAACAGAAAGACATGTGGTTCCACATTGGGTATTTATTGTTATGTGGAATGTGTTTATAAATTCACACAGGCTCCACTATCATAAAAACATCATTCTGTATGCAGGCATTAGGTCACTAATAACAAGTTTTTGTGACCCTGAGCATTGAAATAAAAATAAAGGATTCTTTTTAATGCATACCAGTACAATGAAATTGACCAAATTATCTCATTTCTTTACCAAAACTTGTTTTCTTAGCAAAAATTAGAAAACTCTAATCTAAAATTGAACTAATTGAATTCTTTCCCATTATTTCATTCTGAATGTTGCATAGGAACATGTTTCTCCCAAGTTAATTTAAGAAGACAAATCCTGTTTCTCACTGAAATAGTAAATTAAATTAATGATTTAATTTTAAAATCCAGTAATGGCCTTCTGAATATGGAAACAGATATTATATTTATAGCACTTTATGGGGGCAATAAATATTGATCTATTAGAAAAAGAGAGGAGTTAGGGGACCTGTTTTTAAAAGCAAAAAAGACTGTATTTGAGGTATGATTTAAGGACTCCTCCCAGATCTTTGAAGACACAAAAATGCTTGTCCACTTTTATTGCTGCTTTCTAATAGTGCTTTTATTATATGACTTTGATATGTAATCTCAGCGTAAATAATCATTCATTGATGCATATGTATGTATTGCTAATATTTCTAATTTTATTCTAATTTATTGCTAATTGCTTTCTCTTTTGAAAAATATATAACTTTTATTAAACTTAACAAAATATAAAATGAACTGAAAATAAAGATATTAGGAAAGGGGAAAGAGGAAAACCAAACTGCAGGGTAAAGTGGGGGAAAAAAGAGGGGGGAGCATTAGTTTCCAAATCTTTCCAGTGTAGTAGAATATTACAGCCTCAACTTTTTACTTTTGCATACCACACAATATGATTTCAAAGTCAAACTGATAACATTTTTATTTCATTTTTTGGGTTCATGGGTTCATGGGTTCATTTTTTACATCAAACCCATAACATTTTTTGAATCTTATCTGAATCTTTCTTTCAATTCTAAGTATGTAAACAAGTGTCAGACAGGTCCTTTTGACTCCAATTCTTCTTTGGACTTGAGATTAGGTCACCTTGATTAAAAAATATTATTTGATCATAAATCCAACAGTCTGGCCTCAGCATTGTTTCTTTTCTTTAATAAAAGCCCCTTGAGGTGACACCCAAAGAGGTATCTTTGTAGAGAACCTTATTTTATATTAATTCTAAGCCCTTAAATTAGTGTGCCTAACAAGAATTATTCTTAAAGCAGCATTTATTTTAACCTTGTAATACCATAAGTAAGTGTGCCATCCAAATCTTAGTTCATGGTCTTCTAGTTCAAGTAATCTCTTGTTTTGGAGAGGAACCCGATCTTTTATCCAGAGCAAACAGTTGGCATCAAAATACACTTCCAGATCTAGTAAACTCAAAACTCTCTTTCTTTAGCTAATTCCTTCTTTTATGTACCCTTACAATAATGTAGTTGGCCCCAATGGTTGAATTTATACAATACTCCACATCAAAGCTAAATAATGTGCTAGCTTATTTCAATGTGTGAACCTAATCACTATCTTCCCTTTCACTTAGAATCTTTTGAAATTCCACCTTCAGGTTGAGAGAAGTAGTAAGAGAATGTTAAGGGATTTAAGGGATGATAGTTACAAGGAAGGAATGGCGGTTGTTTTCCATATGGAAACAGCACACTTTTTTTCTTCCTTCAATTCTCCCATTCATACTAAATTCAACACTTTAGTAACAGGAGAATGAATTCTGGTATTAATTTTTAAAGATTTCTTGATCACCTTTCATTAGAATTGGATGGAAAGTCCTTCAATCTCTGTTGGAATCTCTCTTTCTCAGATAACATAACTGCAAAGTATAAGTATTATTACAGCTTTTAAAAAGATGCCCATAGGGTTTTTTTTCTTCTGGCTTTCTTTCTTTTTCTTTCTTGTCTAACATAAGACCTGATTCTAGAAGTTTCACTACCTTAATTTTCAGAACTTGTTTGCCACTGTCTAGAATTGCAAAAATGTAATGGGATGCATCTTGACTGAAAATAGAGATGAAGGCCAAGTCCTCTCTTCATAATCTTTTTTTTTAATCATTGGATGTTGATCAACTAGAACAGTCTTTCAGAATTCATGATCCAGCAAGTCCTGCTTTTAAAAACAGCATGAAAGTTCTTTGTAGTATCCTTTATATTTTTCTGTCACCATAGAAACCAGAATCTTAATAATGTCACTTAAAAACTAGATTCTCCAATAGGACACATGTTACTAGGCAGAAAAATATAGCCTTTTCTGAAGCAAGAGAAATCTTAGCAAAAGATAGATATGATCTTGATATAAGCTCAAGAAGTTTCCTTGAGATTCCTCAATAATACAAGTTAGGAAATATATGTGAGTCTAAATAATAATCAAAATTTTTCAAATATGGTGTAATAACACCCAACTATTTTACTCGTTTGTTCTGACCTTCATATTTTAATGTAATCTTTAATAAGTATATTAAAATTCTACTATTTTCTCCAGTAAAAAATGTTTCTCAAATGAAATTACATAATTAGTACACATTTTTATAAATTTCTGATAATTTTGTCAGCATTTTAAACACAGATTAAATAAGCAAGCCTTTTAAACAAAGGAATGTGTATATTTAATTTGCATATTGTTCCTAATATTAAAGTCCACTTAATTTCTTATAATTATGTTATCCAATGTGCTGAATCAGTGCATTCATTAAACCAAAGCTATAGCTGCTTTTGAAGACTAATTACATCTCAAATATAGAAATTGGTAAATGTTTAAGGCAAAAACTTATGACTACAGTTATAATTATTTTTATTCATATTTACATAACATCAAAATTTATATAGATTTAGCCTACATCTTTATCAGTCTAGTTATTCAAGGTTAATTAAATACTGTTATCCTACTTATCTGCTGATGATTTTGTCACAGCAGATAACTGTATCTGACTAACCTTAACTGATATCAAAAAAAGCATGATTGGTACCTGGGAGTACTTGGATGGGAGACCACATGGAAACTCCAAGACTATAGGCCAAACTGAAATACTGAAAACGTAACCCAGAAGGCAGCAATGGGTTCACAGCAGTGAAGAAATCACTTGTACACTGGGGGAAAAAAAACATGGGAAAATCCATGTAATCACTAAGGGGAAAAAAAGAAAATGGGAGTGAGAATGAAATATAGATTTAGGATTTTAATTCTTATAAATCAGTATTTCTCAATCTTGGCTGCTTTAAATTGAGTGGACTTCAGTACCCAAAATTTTCTAGCCACCATGCAGGTGAGAGAATTCTGTGAGCTGAAATTCACCCATCTTAGAGCAGTCAAGGTTGAGAAATATTGATCTAAGTATTATGATTATTCTTTGATTGGGGTTTTCCAAAGTGCATGTTAGATTACATTAACTCATTACAATTATGATGATAGTGTTTTTATAATTCGAAAAATGTCTGTTGATTATTTCAGCTTGACCTGGAGAGAATAAATCAAAAGTTAAAGTAGAGAATATTATCACACAGTCTGGTATGATAGTATTCTCTACCTGAACTTGCTTAATAACTTTATTGGCTTTTTGTTCTGTCAGTTGTTAAAATCACCAGTAAATCCATCCATAAAATCAGTTTGATCTATTTTGCCAAAAGAATTCCTTCCTCTGGTCTTTTCAAATGCAGAACAAGAGAAAAAGAGGGAAACATCCTTTAAGGACAATAGATAAACTGAAGTGGCTATGAGACTGAACAACTAAAAGGATTTCCATAACTGGGAAAATCCCATTTACTAACACAACAGTGAGAAGAAGAACAAAAGGAGAACATTCAAATGCAGCCCAAAAGAACTAAGTGCCGAATAGACAAAAACATGTCAACCAAATTTATTCTATAGCAAGGTGGCAGGTGACCAAAGGGAAAAAAATGCATATGGCTATTAAAGTCATAATAGAGTTCTCTTGAGGGTATGTACAAAACTGATGACATAAAATGATGTGTGAACAAGACAGAGACTAAAAAGGAAAGCCTCTTAAGAAACAGAGGGTCAAGGCCAGAATTTCTTGGCAAAGAAAGTGGAAAGGCTATTAATAGTAATGTTTTTGGCTGGAGAAAATTGCTAACAATAAAAATAGATGTGCCCTTTGAAAATATGGGGTCTGCAAGGAATGAGCCGACAGTAAATTGGGCAAATCTAAAAATGGCCTTCAGAAGAGCAGAAACAGGATAGGGAAAGTTTGCTGAAAAGACGATTTGATAAATCAGAAGGCTTGTAAGACAGGGTTTGGCAATTTTCCTCTGGGTAGGGGCTGAAAGTTATGCTGGGAGTTTTGTTGCTCTATGCACACCAAGGTAGCTGGGAAAACCATTGCAAAAAATGGGCAACTAAGAATGTTTTGAGCACACTCTGGCTTTCTCTTGCAGGCCAGGTGGATATATTTCTTTTTGGAACCATGGACCAGATGATTTTAGATGTCAGGTCACATCTGGACTATGGGCTATCAGTTGTTAACCCTACACTAGCTGAATATTTGTGGAATATTTGCTGAACAAAGTCTGCTCAAATTCTAATGCATCTCAAAACATTTTCATTTAAATATAAGAATATTAGACTGGGTTTCTGACTCAGCTCAGAAACCCAGTCTAATCCCACTGTGACACACAACCCTTCAAAATATATTTAAGAAGCTCAGAATTAGTCAAGAGAGCAATAGCTTTCTTCCTCTGTGTTCTCTAGTAACTGTTATTTAAGATATATCATTTCTAATTCCCAAGATAGTAAACTATCAAGATGCAGCATGGGTAACCTAACCCTCCATGAAATTGTCCAGTCCTCCTTTAAAATCACCTCTTTACCAGAATTCCACCAATTTATTTTTATCAGGTTAGATCTCCTCCACATATGTCTTTATTGAATTATTCTTGAACCCTAAAATCATGAGGAGAAAAAAAAAACCCTTTTCTATCCTTATATTTTTTTAGCAGGTGTGATTTTGTTTACTTTGATTTTTATTTACTTATCAAATTTTAGTACTGCTCATTTCACTCACAGAATGATTCTGGATGCTGTGTACAGATAGTGCTCATTATGTCTTCCATTAACCGCTTTGCAAGAAACTAAAAAGTCTAACCTAATAGCTGAGTTTCTGTAGTACTCCAATGATTCTTTCACAGGTTAAACAAAGGTGGCACTGGGAAACATAAATGAATACAACATCAAAAATCTTGCCAATGAATCAAGATTTTATCTTCCTATGAAATAAATTCCACTTGCTTCTGTGAGTTACTGCCATGTACTAGTTTTAAAGAGGTGAAAGTCTTGAAAGAAGCCCTACTGACTGTCAGGAACATTATGAAGAAATAAGAGTAAAACTTTTGTGCCATACAGAAATCCACTAATCTTTGTGTATGAGAGAAAGACATAAAGCTTCTGGGAATTTCAAAAATAAGACCTTACTCCTGGACTGATTGATCTTGCAAGGATTTTCTACTACTTACACATGGTAAATCGCTTCAAGGCTATTCACTGATCATCATAGATTCATCTAAGTGTTTCTGGCCAAACTGCTTCTCTCAAAGTGAAGAGTGCACAAAGTTACTTATAACTGATTTCCAACAATACTAAAAAAGTACCGTACATTGTGCAGCAAGCACTGAGGATGAGAAAATCTTGACTGTTTCTCTGGAGAAAAATATTGATAAACACCTTAGACTGTATTTTAGATTGCATCTATGTATGACAATCGGTCCTATTCTGATTACTTAAAATTGAAACACGGTTGGAATCTATTTCTTCTTGAACTAATACCCCTTGATTATTCTAATTTTGCTAAGGATAAGTTGACTGATTTGTGAGTGAAGGAAGTACTGTAAGTTATAAAAAATGGGTAATTTCTGGTGCTCCTTAGCTGATGTTTATAGTTCTCTTGGGAAGTAAATTTTGGAACATCCCATTTGCCACTATCTATTTGCGACATCTGGGTTTTTGGTGTTAGTTTGATCAAAAATAAATCTTAGGTCCAGCTTTGTATTTGGGATCGTAGTATATGTGGGTCATTCCATGAGAACGGGACAAACGGGGTTGAGTGTAACGGGGTTGTGAATTTTGCACAAAATGGCACCCATT
>JANHFJ010003360.1:200524-212911 GCA_032468195.1 Cerberus rynchops
CACAGGTGGCACGCAGAGCCATCTTGCTGGGCACACAAGCTGTCAGCCAACTTATCTCCAGCTGAGCATGCACATGCAATTGTGCATGCACACATGAGCGACTGCAGAGACCCAGCTGGTCTTTGGAGCTCTCCTGTACAGGCACACGCGATTGCTCATGTGTGCGTAACTGCCTGTGCACAGTGAGCGTGCATTGCATGTGCAAAAGCTGCATGCATGTGAAGATAGTGCGGTTGCACATGCAGCAGATGTGGAAAAGCCGCATGCAAGTTCAGATGGCATGCACAAGGCATGTACTTTTCAGCATTCGGTAAATAAAAGGTTTACCACCACTGCCCTAGAGAATGGTTGCGTTGGCTTCAAACAATGCAGTAAACCTCAAAACTGCAGTTACACCAGTGATTGATGGCAGCTGAGTTGGGAGCACGTAAGCCACATTTGGCAGATAGAACCCAGGAGAACAGAAATTAAATTAAAATACAATGTATTTTAGCTTAAGCATAAGCACCATTTTATTAATCATCCTGAAACAGATCTTCTGTCTAGAGATTTTAAAAGTGAAAAAGGAAACCTTTACGCATACACACACCAATTTTAGTGCAGTGCTTAAAATATTTATTATAACAATTCAACCAATAAACTAAAATGTCAGGTTGACAAGCACCTGGAGGTACATTTGCCACACGTCTAGAGGCTGGTTTATTATTTAGAAGCTTTTCAACATCTAGCTTTAATAGCTGAAGTTTGAAGATATTTATTCTTCTTGGAGGCAAAAAAAAAAATCTTTTGTAGCAGCTTCACATCCACTATTACAAAGAGTCTTTGCAATCTTCTTTAGTAAACTCATTCTTTTAGTAATGCTTCTCCAAGAGATGTGATGGATGTCGGCATCTCCATTCCCTAGCCATTGAAACATGGTGGGAAACCAATATGAGACTGAGGGCAACCTCAAGCAACTAAATGTAAATGCCTGCTCTTGAAGCATGTGAAGAAACTAAGGCCCATATTCAGAAACTATGGATTTAACATAATCCATAGCAATAGCACTTAATACTTATATACTGCTTCATAGTGCTTTACAGCCCTGTAAGTGGTTTACAGAGCCAGCGTGTTACCCCCACAACGTGGTCCTCGTATGATCAACTTCAAAAGGATGAAAGGCTGAGTCCACCCTGAACAAGTGCGGATTGAACTCCCGGCAGTGAGCTGAACTAGCTTGCAATACTGCATTCTATTGCGCCACCACGACTCCATAATATTCTTCAGCCAAAACTAGGAGAAGTCATACTATTCAAAATGGTGGCCAAATGCATGTCTCTGCTTAACATCACGAATAATTCCTTAGAGATTCTCTGATTGTACAGATTGCTAGACTGGACTGTAGTTGGTTAATTTGTGGATCAGGACTTTGTACAAGTTCAGACCATTCAACCAATATGGATAAGTTTGTAATTCTGTGTACAGTACAAACATAATTAATTCCATAAGCCACGGAACAACCATGGCTCAGAATGTTGTGCAACCATGGCCATTCTTCGCTTATTTATTAATTCTGCATTTATATACATGACTCAAGGTGGCTAATATACCTTATATACTCCCTCTTCCTATTTCCCCACATGAACAACCTTGTGAGATGAATTGGGCTGAAATAAATGACTAGTCCATGGTCACCCAGCTAGTTTTCATGCTTAAGGTAGGACTAGAACTCAGTTTCCTGGTTTCTGGGCCCATACCTTAACAGCTGCTCCAAACTACAGGTAGTCCTTGACTTAGAACAGTTCATTTAGTGATTATTTGATGTTATAACAGTAATGAAAAAAGTGACTCGTGACAGTTTTTCACATTTATGACTGTTGTGGCATCCCCATGGTCAAGTGATCAAAATTCAGATGCTTGGCAACTGACTCATATTTATGACTAGTACTGCCCTGGGGTCATACAATCACCTTTTACAACCTTCTGACAAACCAAGTCAATGGAGAAGCCAAGCCTGATTCGCTTTATAATTGTAACTAATTTAACAACAGCAGTGATTCACTTAACAACTGTGGCAAGATCCTAAAATGGGGCAAACTCACTTAACAACAGAAATGTTGGGCTCAATTATGGTCCTAAGTTGAGAACTACCTGTACTTTAAGACTAATTTCTATCAAATATGTTGTGCTCTGGTATAGTAGTGGCATTTTCCTAATGATTACTCTGCTCCCTGCATCTTTAACATTGTGCTATGTGCAGAGATAGCCTTGGCCCCTTTAGGAAGGCAGTAAAGATCCTTTTTCCCTTTTCTTTTCTACAATCTGTTATGGAGGGGTACTATTTGGTTTTTTAGCTACATAATACAGGTAGTCCTCGACTTATAACAGTTCATTTAATGATGGTTCAAAGTTACAACAGCACTGAAAACAGTGGCTTATCACCATTTTTTGCGCTTACGGTCTTTGTAGCATCCCCATGGTCATGTGATCAAAATTCAGATGCTTGGCAACTGGTTCATACTTATGACCTGTTTCCCAAGGTCATGTGATCACCTTTTGCAATCTTTTGACAAGCAAAATCAATGGGGAAGTCAGATTCATTTGACAAGTGTCTTACCAACTTAGCAACTGCAGTGATTCACTTAACAACGGAAGCAAGAAAGGTAGTAAAATGGGGCAAAACTCACTTAACAATAGAAATTTTGGGCTCAAATGTGATCGGAAGTCAAAGACTGTCTGTATTTTTTATCAATCCTGTTAATAATTGCTTTTATTGGTGCAGTTTTTGAATTACTATGAACCACTGTTGATTTGGTCTGATACAATTTATATACTAAATAAATAAAACATCTAGCTAAATAGTAAATCATTTCTGCAGGGAACCCATCTTACAAATGTTTCCCTCATTTAAGTTCAATATAATGAAGAAAAATGGAAACATTTTGGGTGTGCATAAACAAATAAAAATACCGCACATATATTCACGTAATACAAATATCATTAATGTAAAATGGATTATATTAACAAAATAAACTCATAAAGTCTTAACAAAGAATCTACTGTTGAACAGTTTGTTTTATATTATCTTTTACTAATCACCAAACCATTTCAGTTGACCGCACTTTCAACTGAGATCGGTTTATCACCCAGGACCCTCTGGCCTTTTGGCATTCACTATCATAACAAATAGTCTCCTCCACATATTTTTCTTGCTTTTGAGTTGGCACTGGTGGGTTGGCTAATACTTTTTGGGTGGGACAGATTTAGCTCTTAAGTTTCAGAAGCTCATCCTAAACTGAATCTATTCACCTCTGTACTTTGCCTTACTTTTATTTCTCTGTGTGCAGAACTCAGTGTGACTGGTGGGCTGGCGCACAGGCAGCTCAATATGTGCAAATTGAGCTGCGTGTGCATGTGCCGTTCCACTGCTCATGCACCTCAAGCTGTGCATGTGCACCAACTTGCCACTCATGCAAGTCGTGTGTGTGTGCCCATGCACAGGCTTGCTGCTTGTGTGGCCAGGTTCCTCTCTCCTCCCCAGCCAAGCTTGCACATGTTGAGTTGTGTGCGCATGTGTGCCAGCCCATTGCTCGCACAGGTCAAGCTATGCATGTGTACCCACCAGCCCGCTGCTCACATGGCCCATGGTTGGGGACCCCTGTAATACAGAATTGCAGGAGGGAAGGGGTCTTTCCCAAAGAGCAGAGGCATCTGAGTGTGGTATCTTTGATCTATAAGAAGAGAGTAAGAGCGGACTCTCCCTAATCTTTCACAGGGTATAACTAATAGTTTTTCAGATTGGCCCTTTAATCTAACAAATTCCTGTCTATAGGTGAGCTGCATAAAAAAAAAGAAACTTGGAGTAACTCCAGTCATTCTTGCTTCCTTATGTTTGACAATCAGACAATTTACCAAAAATAATATGTATCTTTAGTGTTAAATTTCACCACACAAACAAGCTCTGTTTTGCATTTTCTTTCTTTTTACTGAGCTTTGGAAAAAAAAGACATTTCGACCTAAAATAAATTACATTATATATATATATAATGTATACATATATATATATATATAATTTATACACATTCAGTATGTATATACACATATATTGATATAGGATTGACATATTATCTTTATAGATGTCTTCTGATCAAAACTATCCACTTCCAAAATCTAGAAAACAGCTTTGTGCAAAATTAAATAAAATAATTTCACTGTTGTAAAGCTTATAGAAAAATATAATTTATCTAAAGAAACCTTGAAATGTTTCAGTATGTTTTGTCTTGCGTTAAGAATGTCATGTGAAGTTACCAAATTAATCATGGGCACCGAGGGTCCCACTTAGCTCCCGCAATAGTGCACAGCTCCATGATAAGAACAGGAAGTTCCCGAGCAAATACGGGTATCACTTTCACTTTCTACATCAATAGCTGGAAGCTGGTGTTGTCCTATATTAAAGCTGCACTTGGACTGCAGTAACCTTTGTTAGCTATGTAACTGGCAATCCATGAAAGCCGATGGCTTGGCCAAGGGGCAAGCTCTGTAGTGCATCCAAGTCATCAAAGCGTAAGTAGTCCGATCAGGTTAATGAGTGACAAATGAAAACACTAATTCCACTGACAGAGACCCTCTTCCACAGCACTGCAAGATTTCCATTTGGACCATTTTTGCAATGTAGACTCTGATTTATTTAACACCATTCCATTTTGGCAAGTTCCTCCTAAAGTAATATAGTCCTATCCAAAATTTTCTAAAGGAAAAAGATATATTATTATATTCGTTGTACAAGTTAGCACATATAGCAGTTTGTACAAATAGCCTTATTTTCCCCCTACCCCACAAGAGATTACTACTTTGGTTTAAATATTGGTGTGTGTGTATGTGTGTATATGTGTGTCTGTCTGTCATGTTTCTTTTCAGAGAGACCTCTATTAACAAATGCTTGTCCCTCATCTCAACTATAGTATCCTGCATAGCATCAAATATGAGAACAACACTATCAAATATAAAGTTTTAGATAGGACACCAATATTGTAATAAAGCTTCTGATTTAAAGGTCCACAATTGTTTTTAAAAAACAGTTACAAGGTTAGTGTAATGCAGATGGTTCACAGTTAACTACCAAAGGGAAAACTCTCTTTTATATCATAGATAACAATTAAATCTTAAACAGAAGTGTTACCCTGTATTTAGTCTTATTCTGTATTTATCAAAGTCTTTTTTAAGTTATTTCATCTCTCTCTCTTTTTTGACTCAGGATCTGGTTTGGTAGTCTTAGCAGTATACAATATGTTACACTGAATAATAAGAAAGCCAATCTCGGGGCTCCACCATGATACAGATCAAAAGAGTAAAGTCATGTTTCAGCAAGCAAAATAAAACTAATGTTCCCCCTCCCCACAAACCCCAGTTGTATTTTTATATTTCATTAATAATAATAAAAAGAAATGGGGCAGGTAAGAAGATGATGCAGGACGGCAACACATTCCATGAATCAACAGAGACTTTGGTTGACCAAAGAAAGATAAGGTCCCAAGAACATAGGTTTCTTCTACTGAATAGCCGCCATGTCTTTTGCTATTGCATGAAATGAGAAAAAAGAATCAGTGGAAGAGGAAGAAAAAAAATAATGTTCCTTTAAGTTCCTCATCCATGCCAGCATACTTGGTATGCTATGAATTCATTATCTGAAACCTCCAAAAGCAAGGCCTCATTACTAAAAAGTGTGAGAGAAGTAAACTTCCAGTTTTCCCTGCAGAGTTTTCATTTATTATTCATTGTCTTCTCTCATTTCTACGATGTCCGTCGTTTCTTCTGTTGGAGGTATGTCAGTCATTGCTGAGTCTTCACCTTCTGTCGCAGTCTCATTATCATTTCTCTTCTTTTTCTAGGGGTGGTGGTGGAAAAAAACAGTTTTGTAGAAGATGGCCTGAGAAAAAATTGCTTGCTTGCCTTCCTGCCTGCCTGTGTTTCAGCCATTTGTACATCTCTGGGTGGTTTAGATAAACACACATGTAACACATAAAATTATAAAGTGCTAAAAGTAAATGCCAAATCATTAAACTCTAAAGAGATTTTAATCTCCTTTTTAAATATTACCATTCAAGAGGAAGTCAGCCTCATCTGAAAGGGAAATTTATTCCAGAATGATTGCTCTGCTTTAGAAGAAGCAGAATTAGTTGCTAAAGTTGGACATATTCATGGTGAGTTCTGCACAAAGCATGCTCTTAAGGAGGGAAGGGCAGACTTTATGGGGGATCCTCCAGGTAACCTGGCCATGTACATCTTTATACTAAAGTGAGCAACCTCAACTGGGTTTGGAAAGCAAATGGCAACCTGTGTAGCTTTTCTAACACAGGAGTGAAATGGTATCTCCTAGAACAGAGCCCCCCAATCCCCAGACCACTACCAGTTTGTGGCTTGTTGGGAACTGGGCTGCACAAGCAGCAGGCAAGTGTGCGAAGCTTCATTTGCACATGTGCAGTAATTAGGTTGTGTACGTGCAACCATCCTCCCCACTGCCATAATAATAATACCAATAAGAAGAGCAAGAAGAGAAGATAAAAATACTAATGATACCACTGTTCATACAACATGGGTAATATACCAAGACATAAAACAGTACTTTGGGAATTAGGTGTTTAGTAGACTGATGGCAAAAAACTGTCCATATGTCTAGTTGTTTTGGTCTGCAATGTCCCAAAGAAAGAAGCTGAAATAGTTTATGTCCAGGATGGGAGGGCAGAATGTGGCAGCTTCAGTAACAATGAGCATATCTTAAAACACCCATATTATATCTTCACTTTGTGAGTTTCATTGGCATGCTTATGGATATAATTCAAGGTGAAGATTTTTCATATCTAATGCCCCTCATGCAGTCAGGAAATTTAAGGAACTGCCTTCTTCCAACTATTTCTACTACCCATATCATCAGAATTGGCAGGAAGAGCATGCTCTGGGTCTTTGCCTATTAACGAATATCATCTAGCAGAACTCTGCAAGTGTCACAGTACCTGCCCATTGGAATACCACCCTACCCAGGATGAAGACGGCTCTGACCCTGTTGGTCTTTCATAAAGCTTTGAAGGCCAGGCTGCTTTCCCTGGCATGGGGATCAGGATTGAATCTTTGAAGACAATTAATTTATTGCTGCTTTGTGTATTCTCAATTGCCATTTTCTCTGTCTGCATGTCTGTCTATCTGCCTGTCTTGAATTGTAATCTGCAGAGTCATTGACTGAGATGGTTGGCTATAGAAAATGAATGAATGAATGAATGAATGAATGAATGAATGAATGAATGAATGAATGAATGAATGAATGCCATTCTTGTTTTTATTGTTGTTTGTAACTATGTTAGATGAGTGCACATATAAATTTAAACAATAAGTTAAATGAGGAAATTTGATTTTGAAGGAAAAAAAATTCCCATTGTAGAATTGGCATAGAAAAAACTTTTGAAATTATTCCAGCCTTCCACAATCGGGGCTCCCTTCTGAATGGCTATTACTAAGAATTCTCAGAGGTGAAATCCACTCATCTGAAGGGCACCATCAAATTACTTTTAAAGCCATGAATAAGTTTGAATTCAGTATCTGATAGACCACATCCTTTTATACCAATAATCATTGCCAATCTCCAATAATAAATACAATTTTTGAATTTATAATTGAGGACATCTCATCTTCTAAGATAAATGGGCTTTCAACTGCTGCACTCATTTATGGGATGCTTTTCCTTATGGAGATGTATCTGAAAGGTTATAAGTTATCCATCTCTTTAATAGAATCAGATGAGCAAAGTTTCTCGAGGACTCATGTAAGAATAAAACAGAAGCTATGTTCAATTGTACACAGCAATAAATTCAGTAACATGCCTATAACAAGCAGTCTTCAGTTCAAAAGACTATTTCTGGTCTTCAGAAATCATCACCATTACTGTAGGCTGAAGGTATAAGCAGATAAACAAGAAATCTGTTTCTAGAGAGAATGTCTTACCTGTTTTTGATAGACATAACAAGCTGCTATTGCAACCATAGTTGATTCTCCTACAAAGCCAGCAAGAAGTGATCCTACACCTAGAGTAGCTCCATGGACCCTAAGAATATCAGAAAGAGATACATGCTATTCTCTCATACTTAATCACTGCATTTCAACAATAAAGATTACTAGAATGATGAAAGTTTGATTACATTCATACTTCAAATAATGTTCTTTCTGTATAATGTTACAGACTAAAAAAATTGCCTTGATATTAGTCCCCAAAATTTTCCCTAGTCAGTCATTGATTGTAATGTTAAACTTTGATTACTATCAGCATAATAACACGCAGAAAGATTTTCCTGATTGTGAGGGGGGGAAATGAAGCGCTCGAGAAACCATATCTTCATGATGGAAGAGAGGTCCCAAGTGGGAAGAACCTCCTAAAGAGAAGGGGCCAACCTGATGACTAGTAGTACAGATAATGTACGAGCTGGGGATGTTATAGGAAAGAATAGGCTATTAGGAAAAAAAAAGCAAGAACTTCAAACATAGGAACAAAATCTGTATGGCCAAAGAATGTGTATATACAACACAGGACTAGGTAGACAAAAAAGATCATGTGCTAGTCTCAAAATCAACAATGTAGAACTACAGAAGTGCTGTACACAGGTTACATTCCAAGATATTGTTTGGAGTCCATTTTGTTCACAAGTCCAGATAAATGTATGTATGTGGTTTGCTGTAAACTTCTTTCAACTTCTGGGACCTTTCTAGGTTGAAGTTGCAGACAGATCTGTTCACATTGATGAAAGTTTGCAACTCAAAAATTCATAAATAGACTAATGTCTGATTACTCATTCCTCTCAGCTGCCATGTAGATGAGCAGTGAAAATGAGCAGCGGGTGCTACCCTGTATGTATGCCTGCCACACAACCTAATCACAAAATCTAGGCTTCAGAGTCATCTTCCAACATAACTGAGGCAATGAACAGTTTCAATCAACTTTTAGGGACACTTCATCAACTCTAAACCTCACTTGCAAGTAATCCTATACCCAAACCATGTACAGGATTTGCCATGTTTGGCATGCATCTGGACTGATCTACTTCCAATTCTTTGCAATTCTTTGAAATGTTCCTTATGGCTTTACAAAAGCTCCATCCCCATTAAAAATATTGGTTCTGACCCAGTGGAAATGCCAAGTAGTCTTTCCATTATTGAAAGAAATATAGAAAAACAGAAAGGTGGCCCATGCTCACAAAAAGATTGTCTGCTCCAACAAACAGCTGGAGAAAATCCTAATTTAAGTTATCACTGCATACACAAAGCATTTAATGCAGAAAGCTATCACTATGGGTTTAATTGTTGGGCTGAGTTTCCCAATAACTCTTTTTTAAGATGACAGCATTTTTCCCTTTCTTTATGTCCTTCCTTAACCAATAAGCAATTCTGTGCAGAGTTGAACTGTGACCTAGCCAAGTAGCAACTGGATGTGGATGGAGAATTTTATGGTTTAATGCCATGGATAGTATGACTGTGGTTACAGAAGTCATGGCATCAGTGACAAAAATACAAAAGGGTAACAGAGTATAACTTACCCTAAATAAGGCAGCACAATCAAACTGGTGATGAGAACAATGATGCGCAGTACTGAGCTAGGAGCTAGGACAAAAGTCTTTTTCAAGGTCATCAACCATCCTGTCAAATGTGCTCTTACTGTGACTGTAGAAGAAGAAGAACACGGAAAGAGTTATTACTGGTAGCAAAACCTTGGATATATGCTCAACTTCTAAAAGACAATTCTAGTTCCTTCCAGGGGGAAAAAAAGATTGCCTTTCTTTCTCAAGTATCACATGAAGGTCTGAACTACATAGGAAAATGAGCATTATTCTTTTTTTTATTATTATTAAATTTTTATTAAATTTTTTCATGATTAAAGAAGCTGCAAACAGAGAAGTAAATAGCTCATAGACACACTATGAGTGGCAAAATCTGATTTCTCCTATTGCTTAAAAAATAGGATTTGCAAATAAATCATTTGACTAATATACTTCTACATTGTAAAATGAATAGAATAGAACAGAACAGAACAGACTAGAACAGAATAAATAGAATTCTTTATTGGCCAAGTGTGACTGGACGCACAAGGAATTTGTCTTTGGTGCATATGCTCTCAGTACATAAAAAGGTACATTCATCAAGAATCATAAGATACAACATTTAATGATAGTCATAGAGTACAAATAAGCTATCAAATCATACTAGGATCCTTGTGATACAGTTTATGAGCCTCAAAAGAGCACATTTCTACTAAAGGTTTGATTCACCTTCTTCAACCTAAGAGATGCGGCATTAACACAACTCAAATCAATTCAATCCTTTATCGTCAATGTACAACATGTGGCAGCGAAATTGAATGAGCCTGCATCGTTACAATCACACAAAGCACAGAATGCAGAATACATTAAAATACAGACTACTTCTCCAGACTTATAAACAAATCCCTAACCCCAGGAAATGCCCAGGCTAGGCACACATTTTCCCACACACACACACATGCACAAACATTATTCCACCGGTATGTACATATTTCAACTGACTCCAGAATTGGTCCTGCTCAGACTGGGGAACATGAAAGGAGTCTGCCCGAAAATTGCATTACTTTTGGCAATCGGCCATCCCTTGAGCATTGGAATTGTCACCAGCAAATTCTTTCAATCCAGACACACCCTTCAGTTAGCCTTGTGGATGCTTCTGACATGAATACAGACTTGCTCAGATTGAGGACCTTATTTTATCTGGAATTAATCTCTATTGTCTCATAGTTTACATTTTAATTTAAAGTAGTTGGAATTATCTTGTATGCATGACATTCAACCATGGATATAGAATAAAGTATACATGGCTGAATACTAGAACAATACTTGGGCTGGGTCAGCTCCATTAGCTAATATTTTATTTTGCCATGATTCCTATTCTGTGTTCACACCCAGATTAAAATGCTAGTTTTCAAAATCTTAACCAGTAGTCAATAGCAGAAAATGCTTCCAAGCTTCTGTACTGTAAGTGTCCTTCCCAAGTATAACCAAACAACTGGGAAACAAGAAAATACTTCCTTGGTGAGCAACTTGTGAAACATTCCCTTCAGAGATATGCCTTGTTATGGTTTTTTATATTCCAGACTTTTCTTCACTTTAGTTTAAATTGTGATTTTAAAATGTGAGCTCCCAATATGTTGAAGAGTATGCTTGTTTTTGCTTCCTTCTGAGTAAACATATTTTTTTATTTTAACATTATTTGCCTTTAATGTTAAGTATGGTCAAATCAGTAATGCCTTGGACTAGAAGGCAGGAGATGAATTTTAGTCTTGCCTTAAGCATGGAAGCCATCTGGCTGACTAGGTCAGTCACTCTCTCAGGCCTAGGAAGATTATATTGACAAGACACTTCTGCAAATGTTGCCAAGAAAACTGCAAGAATTGTTGCTCATAGTATTTTCATAATAATAACTTCCTCTAAATCCCCGCACATAGCAAATTAAATATTGTCCTAAGAGTTATACATGAGCCTTGTTTGGATGTGTGACTTTTGTGTGTGTGAAGAGCTTTTCTTTACCCAGAATCCATTGACACATTCTCTAGCAGGAAGCTCTGAACAAGTCATAAAAGTTTATTGTTCCAACTGAGAGCTTTTATTTGTACAAATGTTGCCTTTTGATAGCTTGTCATGCAATGCAGAAAAGGCTTTGGGTTAATGTAAATATTCTGTACCATTCATTTCTTCTGTTTTCTACATACCTGGAACAGGAAAGAAGGAGAAGATGCGAAGAGGAATGACGCAGAGCTCTGCAAAAGCAAAATCAACTCCAATGATGTCGATCAAGATCTTCTCAGATACATTAGGCGTCCAAAACATCACAAAGCAAAGCTGGAAGAGTCAAAAAATAATAGTTCATGATTAGATGTCTCTTAAGTAGCTAAATGTGCCATTCGTTCTCAAAATATAGAGCTTCAGCTTTCAAAACAATTCCAACTTACAGTATGTTTAATGACTGCTAGGATGACTAGAGGTTACCAATGATTAGACTTACAAGCCTACTATTTTATTTAAAACAAAATTAATATTTTATTTAAAATAATATTCTTGCCAATATTTCTACCTGCATTAAAAATTCCAGGTTTAATTTCCCTTTCCAGATTCCCAAAGCAACTCCATTTTGCCTGCTGACCTAAACTTCCCTGTAAACATGTAGTGAAAATATACATTTAAAGTCAGATTAATATTTCCTTGTTATATTTCTGACCTAATCAATATGCTGCTAATGTTCTTTTATTTTAATGTCTTTAGTCATTCATTTTCAAGCACAATTACAGCTTGCAGGTTTGCAGATTTAATTAAAAAAATACTTCTATAGTCTTTAAAATGAAGTTTT
>JANHFJ010003360.1:229533-249382 GCA_032468195.1 Cerberus rynchops
TTACACTTACACCTCAAAACATTTCCTCCATTTTGTTTAGGTTGCCTTGCCCAGGGATTCTGGGATTTGAAGTCCACGGGTCATAAAAAAGCCACAATTGCCCACCCCTGGCTTAGTAGATTGCCGAAGTATTACAACTGACACCTCTCCTCCCATCCCAAAAAATAAAAAAAGTAAAAGCAGCAGTTTTTCTTTTTCTGAATTGCAAATGATTAAAGGAAAATGCAAGTTGAATGAAGTAGTTTTATGTTCCTTTCTTTGGTACAACTGTGTATTATATTATAAAGACTTGATTAAAAGCAAATATTATCACAGATAATTATTTAGAAACACTGCATTAATGATACACAAGCATCATATTTAAGCCAATTGCTTTAAAATATACTAGCTGCTATTACATAAATCGTAGTAAACCTATTTTGGTTCCTAGAAGATTTATTTACTCATGATAAAGATATTGGATACTTTTATTGCTCAGAATCTTTATTTTGTACCAACCATGTGCTGTTTTATCATCAGAATGAGTCACCCATTGTAACTTTCCATAGTTGTTCATTCTTCATTCCTAATTCAGGATGACAGTTGATGTGTCTTCTTCGTTTATTTTTACTCAGCTCATTCAGTCTTCTCCCTGTTTCTTTTTATCCATCTTGTCTGACAGAGTTGCTGAAAGATGGTATTGTCGTATCTTAGTTCCCTAATTGTTCTCTTGGAAGCTGGGGATGTAGACTGTACATATGAAACCATCCCACCCTCCACCATTGCTGATCCATGGAGCCAGAAAGGTTGGGGACTGATTAGTGGATAAGCTGTATAACTAGTTTTTCAAAAAGCTGTTATCCTCTAAGCCAGTGGTACCCAAACTTTTTGGCACCTAGGACTGGTTTTGTGGAAGACAATTTTTCCACGAACTGGATGGAGGGAGGGATGTTTTCAGTTTTGTTCACTTGCCCACCACTCACCTCCAGCCGTGCAGTCCAGTTCCTAACAGGACACGGACCAGTACTGGGAGTTGGGGGCTCCTTCTTTAAGCTATTGTTCTTAAAAGTATTTTGTTATTCTTCTAAGAAACATACTTATGAAACCAAAAGGAGATTCAGAATTAAGTCAGAAAATTACACTGAATCCAGAGGACCAATTTTCTCCATTTTCTCTTATCAAGGAACTGAGTACTGAATTTATACTGACAAATATCCCCACATGATTCTGATTATATTCTCTAACCAACTGCTGGCATTTATTGTTTTGAAAACAATGATCTCATATTAGCATGATGAAAGCTACCACATCAAAAGTGGCACACCACCGCAATGCTTCATCAGTTAATCTTATCACAGTAGTATAATTTGAGGAAATACATGACATGGTTAAGAATGTTATCACTCATATAGAACAGATGCCCGATTTTATCTTTTATGTTTAATTGTTGATGCTTTAGTTAATTTTGTTTTTAGTTTCTTAAATCTGTAAGTGACATTGAGATTTGCCTTACCTTCATAGGGAGTCTAAAATGGTTCCAAATGAATAAATGCTATTGCAAAAAAGAGAGAACAGCACTTCATTCTTTCCTCCATGATACTTGGCAGCATCCAATATTTGATACTGGAGAATGTTCATTTCAATTGTTTAATGCCAATTTTTATGCATTTTACCTGAATCTCTTCTGACCTCCCTCTACCCATATATAAACTATTATTACAAAATGAAGATTACAATAGACCATGGAGATAGAAAAACCAATTGCTGCAAGAATTTTAGTTAGTGCTTACTCTATGCCAAAATATCACTAAATTTTTCAATACTTCTACTTCAATCTTGTTTAAATAACCGATCAGAAATAAGAGATAGGAACAAACTTTGAAACCAAATAAGATATATATTTTTTATTAGTGACAACATGTGGATGCCTTCTACTAAGAGACCTGGCTTTGATCAAAATTTGGACAGTAAGGATTAGGGTTAGGGTTAAGGAGGGAAGTTTTAGTTCTGGCAAAATTCTAATGGATTAATGCCTAAGAAACTGAATAAACAAAAAGAAGTTATGCTCAACCAATCATTTGAGCAGAAGTGCTATTTCAAGAAAAACTTTGAAGCAAACTTACCTATCAATGTATGAAACACTGCAGCCACAGCACCAGCTACAACCATACACAAAACTGCTTTGGTTCTGTCTCTCTTACTGTTGACAAAAACCAGACCCACATTTTTGAAATCGCTCATGGGTCCTGTGAAAAACTTCATGAGGGAGTATGCCAAACCATAGCTGGCAAGCATTTCCACAGCATCTTCCTTAACAGCTGCAATACCTCTATTCAAGGCCTAAACAGACACAAGAAAATAGAAAAGAAGAGAAATTAACATGTGAAAAATGTTACTATACATGATTACTAATTTTTAATCAAATAAAAAGGACACATACATTATTTTATGTAGCTCAGAAAAGGAACCATTTCCACACAATGTTTTTGTATATTTCTATTTCTTTATTCATGAAATTTAAAAATGAGCCCAAATATCACTATCTTCCATTTGTAATCCTCCTGTTTTCTTACCACAGAAGTCAGCAATATGGAGTCCATAGGTAGCATAGCACCTGTTGCTCCAAAAAGATACAACCATAAAATTCAGTCACATGAATGTGGCAAAATCTCACATGGAACCTTCATGAATATTGCAGACTTCTCACATGAGATCTCAGAAGCTTTATTTTGACAGATAGGTTGAACACATTACATGACAGCACCCGAGGCCTAATAAAACTGTTAATCAAAAGTATAAACCATTCATTAAAGAGGAAATAACACAATTGTTGGTACATATGCTTTATGAACTATGAACCTAGAAGTATCCTTGCACATTGTATCCTATACCTGGTGCTATGCTTGGTTTCTACTGTTTTAACATCTGAAATTATACAGTTATATATGTAGACAATGAGAGACCTTGATGTAAATACAGATAGTCCTCGACTTACAACAGTTCATTTAGTGACCATACAAAGATACAGCAACATTGAAAAAGTGATATATGATAGTTTTTCACATTATATGACCATTGCAGCATCCCCTTGTCATGTGATCAAAATTCGGATATTTGGAACTGGTTCATATTTATGACGATTGCCGTGTCCTGGGGTCATGTGATCACCTTTTACGAACTTCTGACAAAAGTCAATGGGAAGCCAGATTCACTTAACAACCATGTTGCCAACTTAACTGCAATGATTCACTTAACAACTGTGGCAAGAAAGGTTGTAAAATGGGGTAGAACTCACTTAATAAATGGCTCACTTAGCAACAGAAATTTTGGGCTCCATTGTGGTTGTAAGTTGAGGACTACCTGTATGCAAGAAATGGTTACATAGGCAAAGGAGGCTGATGCATTCTTTAACCTTGCAAACCAAAGTAAACTAAACACCTCCCTGAATCACCAGGTTATAAGAAGAGGAGATACAGCAGGCACATCAAACTCAGAGTCCCCCAGGGCCATATTGTCACATTTGAGTTATGATGAGGGCCACACTCTCTTCAATTGGGCAGCAGCGGCTGGGTTCACCCTTGGAAGCTCAGAGGGTGGCCCATCTTGCTCTTGGGACAGCAGAAAACACACACCGCCAGCGGCAGCAGCGGTCAGGTTACAAGCAGCAGCCTCACCCAACTGGCTCCTCTGACCAGGCTAAGGAGGAGGAGTTGTCGCTCCAGGGGAAAGGTATTTCTTTTGCAACTTGCCCGGGGAGCCTCGGAAGCTTTTTTGCTTATTTGTTACTTGTCTAGACTGCCTTTTCAATAGTGAATTCAAGGCAGCATGTAGGATTCTCCTTCTTGTTTACTCACTCACTTAATTTTATTTATTGATTTAAAATATTTTACCCTGCCTTTCTGCTAAAAAAGGTGGCATGTAAAACCTTGTGCGGGCTGCAGGTGCACTTGCAATGGGCCGCATGTTTGACATGCCAAGATACAACACAATCAAACTTGCAGAAAATGTTAATATAACCTATCTCAAAAAAATGTTCCGCTAATTTGATAAAATATATCTTAACATGCAAAGTGACCAAAACTTACCTATTCATAGAAATAGGTAAATTTTTCTCATTCTAAAATGTTCATGAGAAATGAATGTACACCAATTAAACTTTATATATTAAGCATATATATTAAGCAAACTTCTATGTGCCAGTTTCCCCGAGTTTCAATGGTGAAAATGCATTAATATTGCTTTATTCCATTACATGAACTACATGATGTTAATAAACAAAATATAAACCATTCAGTATCCTTTTATTCACAAGCATGTTTGCTTCCACCCATATATAAACTTTTTTTCCTGGCTCTCTTGCTTTAAAACAAAATCACGGTATTCACCGAGGAACATTTATCTCCCTTTTATTTTCTATTTGTGTGCTGAATTTCTGGTTGTCTGACTTTTAAGATAAAAAGATTTAATGACCATTTCCCTGTTCCTTGTTCTAAAATTCTCTTGATGTTCCTTTATACACCTTTATATACTGTACCTACATTAGAGTTGTACAGTCTTTTCTTTCCTTCCATAAATATGATTCAGTGTTAAAGCGCATAGAAAGAAAGTGAATTTATTACTAGCAAGCTGACAGCCTACTATTCATCTGACATAATACTTTTGCTCTCTGATTGCCCAGATAAAAGAATGATTTAAGAACAGGATTTAGAGCATCAAAGCACACAGAGAAAATGACTGACTTTTCATACAGTATTTTGCCAACAGCTGCAGGAGAAGAGTCATACTGTAGCATGGCAGAGAGGTGGGGAACCCATGATGCAATGGAAGAAAATAACAAGTGTTAATTTGGCTATGACTCTACAATGACCACAGAAGTCTTCGTGTAGAAAGTGCTCCTTTCACCTCTGGCTGCCCTGAGCTTCAAAACATTAGTTTGAAAGAGCAAACCTTTAGCAAGAATGTATTTCCAAGTGAAGGGAAGATTATTATTGATGATTTTCCAGGGCATTTAGGGATGAAAAGTGATTAAGGGGAAAGGTGGGAATAAATTACGAGGTGTATAATTCTACTCCCCAACTTAAGGTACATTAAGCAATACAAAATTGTATAATTCAATTTGCTTGAGAAGGTTAGAGTCATGTAGAATAAGCACTTTTACAATTCAGCACAAAAAACTTCTGAAATTCATTGCTACAAAATTTGGCAATCGATCATAAACTTAACCAGTTATATTAATTCTTGGCAACTATAGGTTTCAGAAGGCAAATTAACCATAGCAGCTACATAGAACCTGTATGTTCACAGGGAGCAATTATTAAATACTATAATATAAAGCATGCCAATAGAAAGGACATTTGTACATATAAACATCAGAAACTGTGCAGAATATATTTTTAGTACCTGATTAATGAAGTGTTTTGTGTTTGATTTATAACAATTATAAAATGATTGGTCAGGAATCACATTATATGGCACCCTGACCTTGTGTGGCTGTGTACTTCTTGTCAGTTTTTGCTAATCATTCATCATGAGATAATGTCTCAGCTCAGGTTTTCCACTAAAAAGGAATAGTTCACTGAAGAAATTATGGAAGGTCTGACACTGTAATGATGCCATGCAAAAGTTGGTTTTCCAGTGGGTGGCTACTAAAATAAACCTAACCTGAAGGTTGGTTGCTGAGTTTAATTAACTACCTCCAGACAAACCAAATGTTTTGACTGACCAGTTCAGCGTTTCCTTTTTTAAAGTCAAAGAGAAAGAGCTAATAAATCAAAAATGTCAAATGTTCACTAGTATAGTCTCTAGAAAATCAGTTTTTCCCCAAACACTGGAAAACTGGGTTAGTTCCTCGACCTCATCCAGATTAAACTTGGACGATTCATGTAACTCCATATAATGTAGCTATTCAGATCCTTGTCTAAATGTTTATTTATGTGCCCAACACAGATCTCTCTTTGGGAAAAGATTATTCCTCTTTGAACTAATTTTGGAGTCTTACAAAGAACACAGACTTCATGAGAAGAAGAAAAGAACTCTTATGATTAATACACATTTCACCCAAATACAGATATTGCAATTTAGACACCACCAATAGTATTACTTCAATCACATGGTATACAACAAAAATAACAAAGAGTTATGAAAACCAATACAACATCTGAGGAAATCTTAGTAATTCTTTGCTATACATATATAAAGTATTCTTACTAATTTACAGTGGTGTGTGTGTGTGTGTGTGTGTGTGTGTGTGTGTGATTTAATATAAATATTTAGTACCAATTGTACTTTTGAGGAAAAGTGAGATCAATGCATGTGCTTTATTTTTTATTTCCTTCCAAACTAATTAGATAGCTGTCATCCTTATCAGTCCTAAGATCAATTTAAAATTGTAACGGGTTGGCATCTACAATAAGGTTTTATGACTTCCAGTACATAATATATACCCATCAGCAATATAGAATCTCATCTTGCTCCTTGGCTGTTAAAAGCAATCAGATAAAATCATTATCTAACCACTATCTGTAAACAAATCGAAGTAGGTTGCTGTAATCTTTCTCAAATGGGGGTAAACCTTAATTTAAAAATGGCATCTCAAGGCAATATGCATCCACCTTAACAATGTAGCCTCAAGAAATCAATAATAACGGCTCTTGAAGGAGAGCCACCCCAGAACTTAATAGGTGTTAGGCTACAAAAGGCAATACTTCATTTGCTACTGCCAAGCAGACATGATAGAAAGATAGTTAATGGGAATAAAAAACTTAATTTTGTGCAACCTCAGAGAGACAGAATTATTGCTTATAAGCCACAATGCTTCATTTTGCTGAGCCAAGAGCAGCTCTCAATATCAAATGTTCATATCTGTTGATAACGAGAATATTAAGGTAAGAAGCCAAGAATACTAGGTGGGCCTGGGCCCTGGGAAAGACCATAACAGCAGTCTAGAAAGATGGAACAATTGCTGCCAAAACAGAAAAACAATTATATAGGTAATAATGGCATTTCCCATAGAAAAACAATTTGTATATGTCTTGGTATGAAAAGTTAAAAAATAAATGCAAATAAATGTAGAAAAAAATTAAAAAAGAAGAACAGTAAAGAAAGAAAGTGTTCAAATAATGGAATAGGAAAGAAAAAAACCTTAAAAAGCAACTTCCCACCTTCTTTACAGAATTTGTAGGCATACTTGATACTGTTTTCTGCCTTGAAAATCACATTATGTAGTTCCCTTCTTCCCAAGTACAGCTCATTTTAATTGCTAAATCCAGAAATCACCAGTTCATTTTTATCAATTTTCACCAAAAAAAATCTACAGAGAGCTTCCAGTCTTTCACAAAAGTAGTTTTGTTCCTACCAAAAAGTTATTTCTTAAATATATTTCATAACTTTTACAGGTAATCCTCAATTTACAATCCCAATTGAGCCCAAAGTTTATGTTGCTAAGTGAAACATCCGTTAAATTAATTTTGTCCCGTTTTATGACTTTTCTTGCCAGAATTCTTAAGTGAATCACTGCAGTTATTAAGTAACACAGTTGTTAAGTGGATCTGGCTTCCCCACTGACTTGACCATTAAAAGGTGATCACATGGCCCCGTGACACTGCAACCGTCATAAATATGAGTCAGTTGTCAAGCGTCTGAATTTTGATCGTGTGACCATGGGGATGCTGCAATGGTTGTATGTGTAAAAAATGGTCATAAGTCACTTTTTTCAGTGCCATTGCAAGTTTGAACTGTCACTAAATGAATTGTTGTAAGTCAATTCATATAACAGTTTATATAAATTTTATCGAATACATTTATTGTATCAACATTTATTTTAAAAATAAAAACAGCTTTAATATAAATGGTGGATCCCAGATTAGGTATTGCAAAATCATTTGATGACATAGGTCGTTGTCTGGGAAGTGTACCAGACAGGCAACCAGCCAGTCAGGGAGAGTTTGCTGCCAGGAAGAATCAAGGTGGCAAACATCTTCGTCCTCATTGCCAAAAATAACATATGATCCCAATGCAATGAGTAAGTCTTTTCAACTCAAGTAGTTTAATGAAGAAGCACCACTGACTGTTTATTTGAGAAAGGCCGCTGCTGAGATAGATATCCTATGTATCTGCTAGGAAATCTCAAATGAAATAATCTTAATCCTTCACGATGGAAAACTTTACAAAATGTCAGAAGTCCATTATGGGTTGAGGAACTGTAGCACAACTTTTTTCCAACTGCTGTGCATTGTAGTTATAATTAGCCAAACTCCCTGCTTTGGAACATGTACAAATTTATATAAATATATAATAATATTTGTCCATTTAGTATAAAATATTGGTCTATTTGTGCAGTGGTGTAACCTGGTCAGTTGTGGCTTTCCCAGCCAGGTTACTGGAACAGCTACTTCCCACAGTCAGCTATGCAATCCTAAACTTAATTGCAGATGCAGGAACTGAACCAAGTGAAACAATTCAAGATTATGTTTCGTGTTGCCCTAAGACAGACTTACTACAGAGATATTCGATGTCCCCAGTAGCATTCTCTAATTCATAACAGAATGTAAACAAGACATTTCTTTTTCCTGGAAGAGCCAGGATATTCAAGAATCTTCAAGAAAGCACATCTCAGTGAACAGGGAATGGTTATCAGTGAACTAGTTTGGTTTAAAACGAAAATAAAAAGTATAAAAGAATACCAAATCCTGAATGCCTTCTTGAATTTTTTTCTCTTCAAGCTGTTATCCGTTTGTGTGTGTGTATAAAAGATTATTCAGAACAATAAAAATATTAAAGCCAGTAAGAACTCTAAAAACATCCACATTAAATATACAAGATACTTGGCTAGTTTGCAATATAGCCAGGAAAAAAGCCCTGGATACCTTCAGTCTCCCATGCTCGTGAACATAGCCAGGTTTTTAGGGCCTTGCAAAAAGCTAACAGGGTTGGGGCCATTGTGATCTCTGAAGGGAGGATGTTCTGTAGAGCAGAGGCCACTGTGGAAAATGCTCAGCTTCTGGTCCCCACCAGCCAACATTTTTTGTTGACAGGATCTACAATGTGGTCATTCTGCTCAACCGTTTGAACAGGTAGTAACTCTTTCAAAAAAGTGACTTCTGTATAGTTATGGATATGGTATTATTTGCTACATTTGTTTGTATACTATTGCTGTTGTACCTCTGTGGAGTAAAGCCTTTTTAGAATTGGTGTCTATACATTCTGCAAATAAATAATTATTGCTAGAAGCAACTTCAAGAGAGACAATTGCTCTCAAGATGCACTTTAGGAGTTTCTCAGAAGTAGGTGGAACAGTAATGTTTCAGGAAGGAGAATTCCAGATGATGGTCTTCAAGCTGAATAACGATGATATGCATCCATATAGCGCTGTAGCCAATTTCAGCTCTGAACAATGTTCAATATTCACAAATCACTTTGAAGTTTTCACACTTGTCCTTTGCTCCACACTTTTAAAATGTGATATCTTTGGCCATATTGGCTAGGAATTTTGGAAGATGCGGTCGCAACAACAAACAGCATCAGTTGGTGAAGTCTGCGCTATTATGAAGAAACAAGAGGTAATTGTTTCATTTCACTCCTTATTATCACCTTCATACATTCACTGCTATCTTTGGAATTGTAGAGAAAACTCTCGCTTGAACTATGGCTATTTTAACTATTCTTGTGCTTTAGGATCATGAGCATCCATGTCACAGTTAAAATAAAAGCATTATAACACAGTGACCTTTCTTATGAAAGGACAATGAACACCCCCAGAACTTTTATATTGTTTTTTTTTAAACCTAGACTATATTTGAAAACTCTGGCAGCTTTTGCTAGTCCAGTATGACATCATATCCTGTATTTCTAAAGCCATTTTTATACTGACATGATCATTCTTCTGTATATTTTTTCTAGTAGATGTCTCAAGGTCATTCAAGTTCCAGACCGTTACTGAACTTGTAAGAACTTTTCCTACTGAGGACATTACATCCACAGACTAGGCTGTGGCTGTTATGAAAGATCAACATATTAAATAAAGTCTCAAGTAGATTCAACATGTACTTTACAACTGTTACTTGATGTATGTCATCAGGATTATCAACCAGAATTCCAAGAAGCAGAATGGCAAATTCTACAGCCCTTCCCTAATGGTGAATCTGCCAATTCTCATTTAAATATTTATTATATTTATAAGTATATTTTTTTATATAAATATAAAAAACACAATATACAAGGTTACAGAAAATCAAAAGAAAGTGAAAAAGAAAAAGAAAGAAATGAAAACAGTATATTCATACATACATGTGTCTACATACATTCATACATACATATTCTATACAAGCATTTAATGACTGGGATCATATTTTTATATAACAATTCAATTGTTGGTAACATTACTTCTGCAGATGATTGAGTAGGGTGTGTGTGTGTGTGTGTGTGTGTGTGTGTGTGTGTGTGTGTGATTCCAATACTGAAAAAAAGTCTTGGTTATAAGTATATAGTACATGGAATTCACTTTCTTTGTTGAGAAGTCACTTTCTTTGCAGTAGGAACAGAATTCAAAGGGATATGATTATCTTCTTAATACATGTAATAATCTCCTTCTAAAATTTAATCACAGGACATGTTCAAACATGTATTTAAATGTAGCATTAATTTCATTCCATCTCCAATGACATCATGATCTACTCAAGCTTTTCTGTACAAATAAAGCGGAATTCAGTAACTCACAGCTAAGTTTCAGATTGACCCAATGTTTTGAATGATTCAGTAAAGAAAAGGAGGTAGGAGCTAAATGAAAGCTAATAAATTACATGGGATTTGTGAAGACCTGATGAATTAATATGATTCATCCAATAGTCTGTATATATCTATGTAGGTATGTGTTTATGTTTCTATTTGTGTTTGCACATGCATGCGCATAGGCACACACTCTTATGTGTAAATGATACTTTGCACTGACTGAAAAGGCCACTATTCTTGACCTGTAGAACCTATAATGTACTAAGCTGAAAATAGTTCACTTATGAAAAAAATGGGAAGAGCAGGACAAAGCCAAAACTGCTCATAAATCAGGGCTACAGACTATACCTGGCTTCATACGTCATTCTGCAAAGGAAAAAAAGTAAGAAAAGGAAAAAGAGCTTCTGGTATACTCTTTCTTTCTTTCTTTCTTTCTTTCTTTCTTTCTTTCTTTCTTTCTTTCTTTCTTTCTGTCTTTCTGTCTTTCTGTCTTTCATAATCAGTATTATCAATTATTTCTGATTACGGCTTTCAATCTCAAAAGGTTACTGAACCTGAAGTAACTCTAGGGAAAGGAAACAGATCAAAACATCAATAGTTTGTTCCCCATGTTGTGAACAGATGTTTTCTGCTATTTGAAACAGCCTGTATGTCTCCATGTTCATTTCCCCCACTCCTTCTGCTCAATCCTGTCTGATTCTCGGAGACTGGCTGGACAAGTCCCTGCAGTTTTCTTGGCAAGGTTTTTCAGAACTGATTTGCCATTGCCTCCTTCCTAGGGTTGAGAAAAAGTGACTAGCATAAAATCACCCAGTTGGCTTTGTGCCTAAGGCAGGACTAGAACTAATGGTCTCCCAGTTTTAGCCTGATTCCTTAACTACAAAACTGCTCTCTCTATATGTCCTATATGTCCACTGAGTGGGTGGGTGTGTTATTGCACCGTAGCTAAGAAAACAGCCAAATCCCATTTCAAAATCCCACACAGAACAGAAATGTCCTCCAGACATCATATTCTGATGTATCACTTTTCTTGAAAGAGGAAACCAATGTTTGCAACATACAGATTAATCTCTTCTAGCAATCTAATTCCATATACCAAACAGGAAATTAAACTTCTCTTTAAATATTCTGTATTGCTGAAGGATGTAACGTGACTGGAATGACAACTACTATCATCTTTGCATTTAGTGATAACTATGGCTGAAATGTAAATCAATCCATTCAGTTTTGTACTAGTGTAATCTGCATGTAGTCCAAGCTGTGAGCTTTGTGAGGACTGTATTACTCTTTCTCCACAGCACTCACTGAGGAAGGGTCTTTTTAACCTTTATCCTTTGTAGAAGGGAGGAAGAATGCGAGCAAAGAATCACACAACAAACGTGGTCAATCTGATTATAGAAAAGGAAGAGACAGTTCTCCAAAGGATTTAAAGAGGATACTCTTATTTGAACATTCATCAAAGCTTCATACTTCCCTATTTAAATTAGCCTACTCTTGGGAAGGGCTCTATGGTGAATTTAGTTGTTCCTATAATACATGGATAGAAGGCCATCTTTCTTCCTAATTACAGTATTTCGATTTTAATCTGCCATCTGATAAACCTCATTAACTCCTCCATCGAAAAGCACATTATAACACGAAGTCATTTTAACAATTATAAATATAGTAGGCTGTCTTTTATGCCCACTTGGCTGCCTACTTTTTTGCCAGTCTGAACAGAAGACAGGAGAGAGTAAAGACAGTTGTAATAAGCCTTTGTCTCAAGCAACTAATAAAATCTCTTCACAATGAACTATCTATCATTGTTAAAGTCGGTTTAACATGGTTGATTTCAAGAAAGCTAGGCAAGACCAGTCCTATTTAGTGCTTTGCTAGGAGACTTCTTGGAAATCCCAGGTCTGCCAAGTAGACTGAGATGTATAAAAATGTTCTGGAAGAAGGCAATAATAAACTATTTCCATATTGTTTCCAATAAAGTATATTGTTTATTAAAGTTACTAGGAGTTGAGCTTGAGCTGAAGTATATTATCATTCCTCTTATAGGGTTATTATCTTCCTTCTCTCAACTTAACCTAATTTCATTGGCTGATGTCCTGAAAGCAGAATATAGCTTTAAGATCAGTATAACAAGCAGCAAATATCAACTTTGTAGTTTTCAAAAAGCAATTGACAGCCTCTTTCATAATAATGTGGCATGCCAATGGAAAGAATACAAATGTACCTTTTACATCAATGCGAAGCTTTTATAGTTTAACCTAAAGTCTCTGATGCCAAGAACTGATTCATTTTTGTGTCTTTTTTATTTACTCTTGAATACATTAAGACAATCAAAATTCAGTAACTGCTTGCTAGGAAAAAAAGTATAATAAAAAGATGGTATATTATTTCTAGAGCCTTTTAATCTGAGCATGGATAGTCTAGTGAAGAGAAGGACCAGGGGAAATATGATAGCAGTGTTCCAATATTTGAGGGGCTGTCACAGAGAGGAGAGAGTCAACCTGTTATGGATCAAATAATGGATCGAAACTGATCAAGGAGAGATTCCACCTACAAATAAGGAGGACATTTCTGACAGTGAGAACAACCAACCAATGGAACAGCTTGCCTTCAGAAGTTGTGGGAGCTTAATCACTGCTTGGAGGGAGGGGGAGGTTGGATAAAATAACCTACAAGGTCCTTTCCAACTCTGTTAATCTATTAATCAACAACTGAACATCAGCATTACTGATGAATTTAAACACGTCTCATTTAAACACAACACAAAGGCATTTTATAATTAAAATTAAACTGGAAACTATATCCTTCCCCCCTTCTCCACATAGAGACTTTAAAAGTTCAGTGTTGGCCTTGGCCAATAAGTCTGTCATTAGGCTCATGATGTGTTTTTTGTGTGCTTTTGGCTTGCTTTGTTGTGTGATCCCAGCTAGTGCTGTTTATTGACATGATTTATGACTACATATAATGTGAAACTATCATAGTTTATTCAATATAGTTGAAAGCAACAGTTCAACATAATGTCTAACCTCGGACATTTTTTATTTTTTATAATGTAATTTTGATTATAACTCAAATATTACTCTTTTAAAAAAATTAATAAAATACAGTTAATTTGTAGACCTGTGTATAAAATAATATTATGTATATAACATTACATAATTAGCCATCTATAAGATTTGTAATCAAGATTTTTTTTTCCTGAACAGATACAAACAGATATTCTGTTTTTCTGGCAGAGTAACGCTTCAGAATAGTGCCACAGTACTGTTTTTTCCTCTAACTTCAGTAATAAAAAATATGAATACTTTTTCTATGCCACCCTCAAATGCCCTCTCTCCCTAACAGGACGTAATATTTTAGAAATTGAAGGGATTTAAGCTAAGCTTCACATTGTGGACACAAAGTTTTCATCTAGATAGCAATATGGATCATAAGTATTTATATAATCTTTCTTTTAATATACTTTAACCATTATAATTCACTCTACAAAACACTTATTATAGTCAGTGCTGCTTAATTTGTAGGGTTTTCTTAAGGACATTGCTTTAAACTTCCTGTCTAATTGGTGGGTTTGGATCTTCTATAGTTGCCTTTCGAAATGAAAAGAGTGTCTGACATGTTATTGAGTGGCAGCTGAGTCTACTTCAGACTAGTCCCACTTGTAATCTCCTCCAAAAGGCAGGCAGGCTCCCAGCCATGCATAGCAAAGTCAATAAACCATCTATCTCCTTATGTAGGGCAACAAAAACAAGAAGGCTGTTTAACCTCTAATCCTCATGCTAGCCTGGTCTATGCTGAAAGGAAAAGAACATGAACAGCAAGGCAAATGGATTCAATGAAAGCAATAATAAGAGCTGAACAGCCAGGGTGGACAAATCATATTGGAGGAGACAGAGTTGCTAAGGGTTGACAGTGATCTGATGACACATTATCTATCAATGCTGTTTTAAAATAGAACAAAATTACAAGCGGGTATGTTCAATTTATCTGGAATGAGAAAAAGTTTTCGTTTTACTTGGAAAGGGTAATACAGGTAGCCCTTGATTTACAACAACAATTGAACCCAAAATTTGTGTTGCTAAGTGAGATGTTTGTTCAGTGAGTTTTGCCCCATTTTACAACCTTTCTTGCCACATTTGTTAAACGCATCACTACAGTTGTTAAGTTAGTAACACAGTTGTTAAGTGAATCTGGCTTCCCCATTGACTTTGCTTTGTCAGAAGATTGTAAAAGGGAATCAAATAACCCTGAGATACTGCAACCATCATAAATATGAATCATTTGCCAAGCATCTGAATTTTGATCGTGTGACCATGGGGATGCTGCAGTGGTCATAAGTGTGGCAAAACAGTCATAAGTCATTTTTTCAGTGCCATTATAAGACTACCCATACAACTTTCCTAGCTCGCCTTCAACCCATCTGCTGCCCAAATTAAATAGTGCAGACTTCTTTCTGAAAGCATATTCTCTTAAAAGGCTCACAAAGGTTGCTTTACACTTGATGCATTATGAAAATGCCAGGCTGGCATAAAATTAATCCTTCTCACATTCATCTGTTAAATAAAATTCACATTAGATATTTATTACTAGAAGATGTAGTGGGATTTATTTCATAGGTGTTCAGGCATCCCTACTTATGACCAAGAATTTCTAAGGGCTGGAATGAGAATAAAGGGGAAAAACATATTCAGCTTGCCTGCTTGCAACCTAGAGGTTTTCCCATTATTTTTAGATAGGCTGTCAGCTGTGTTTTCTGCCTTTTGTTCTGTTCATACCAGTAATTTTAACTGGTATGAAAGACTGATTAAACAGAACTAGGGAAAGAGAGAAGCAGCATGAGACTCACAGTTATTTCTAATTCAATCACAAATGTATATGAGAGGAATTGTCTTTAATATTTACAGTCACACTACATTTGTGTGAAAATTAAAATTGAAAGTTACTGTATGTGGAATATACTGGGTGAGTAATTGCCCAATTAGCCATTATAAATCTCCCCTCATATTAGACACTAGTTCAAGGTTCCTCTCCTTCTTTATGCAGGTTCTCACAAGATAAATATGGCAGAGGATAGTAACAGGAAATGAATACAGAAAATAGACAATACAGAGCATTCTGAATAGGGTTCAGAATGCTGAAAACTTAAGTCCCCCACTAGGTAGCTGTGGAAATCATTTGGGTCATTCTGGATCAATATTCTGTTGTGAGAATTAAGCCTCTGAGGATGGATCATCATTTGCTTGATTCAACTAACAAGTGCAACTACAGTTTAAGAGTAGTGGTGTCTAATTTCACCATAGCAATACAGAGCCAGTTTGGTCTAGTGGTTAACATGGAAAGTAGGAGACTGTAGTCCCTTAGGTATGAAAGCTGGCTGGGTGATCTTCGGCCAGCCACTCTTCTCAGCCCAACTTACCTCACAGGGTTGTTGTGGGGAAACTAGGAGGAGGAAAGGCGCATTGGACATATTTACTGCTTTGAATTATTTATAAAAAAATAAAATAAAGGCAGGATATAAATATCTATATATAGATTTAGATATGGAATGGATATTCTTCCTGCAATAGAAATTGCAAGTGAATTCATAGTCCTAAACACTTTTTAAATGCAACATGGCCAAGTCCCATTTTCTATTTTTTTTCCATGAAAGAATCATTCCATGTAAAGTACTACCATCTGTTATCCTCTGATCCATCTGCTTCCACAGTAAGCCATCCCACCACATGATAACTACCAAACTACTGCACAGCGAGCAAGTATAACTGCCTGACTTCATTTTTAAAAGTAACTGAATACAGCTCAGGATTTGTAGAAATGCTTTTGTATGACAAGGTCCTAAAATGCGGTATGTTGCTTATGTGCAACTGTCTGACACACAGAATAATGCCCACAGTTCAGTGCTAAAGTACATGGTTTGTATCCAGAAAAAAATGTCAGTTCAGTCCATAGCAATTATGTTAAAAGGACCTGGGTTACAAAAGGGATCTCTACCTAAGCCTTCAAGATCTAATGCAGTTCAGTAACATACAGTGCAAAATAAGATGGATTACTGTTTTAATTTCATATGTGGCCATTTTATAAACTCCACAATGTGCAAGTCCTTTTTCTATTGGTTAAAATTTACCCTACCAGTGGCTGCATACTATTAGTAATGACTTCACAGTGACTACTTAATATGTTTATAGACCACCACCAAGCAAACACTATTTCAATCCTCCTTAATTGTCTGTCTAAAGGAAGTTGATACACCAAGGTAAAAAAAATCCAAAAACAATGGCATATGGAAGCAAGGCAGATGGCACCTTTTAATTACCATGTTGTTAAAGAAGCATCTTAAAATAATGTCTTGCAATAAGTTCTTTTTCTCCCTTCAAATCATTTTTGAACAAAAACAAACATTATTAATAAATTTCAAAAGTTTATCTCTGCGGTAACAAATATTGTGGGAGACAATGGGGGAAACATTCTGAATAATAGAACGTAAAGTAATAATATAATATATAATAATATAATAATATATTATAATAATATAATCCTACTTAAAATGGGATTGTATATAATATAGCATGAACATATTCATGCTTTTCTAATGCCTTCAAGTCAATGTTGATGCCTGGTGAATGCTTAATATTATTTTTGCTCCATCAAGCAGAACTATATTTTACTCTCATAGCATGTAATCACATGGATTAAATTGATACAAAAGTTGGTGTGAATAACAGTGCAGTTTAAGTATGCAAAGGAACCAAATTGGAAATTTATTAGTGAAATGACTTCTGGGTAATGCTGTGTGAGGCAACAAAAATGAGATGATGTTTCACCAGATGTACTGCTAGCTACCTCTAAGCAGTTTGAAAAATTTCTTCCGGTTTCTTCAAAAATCTGCTGCAATGATTCAAGTGGGCATGGGATTTATATTTGGTGTATTTTATTTGTTGTGATTTCTGGGAAAACATATTTCTAGTTACAATGTGCTGTGGGTGGACATCAGTCATATAAATGGATGTATACTGCCACCACTACAAACATGACAGGCAGTAGGACTGAATGGAGACAAGAGAGAAAAGATGACTAAGTTGGACTTAGGCAGATTCAGATGGATATAAAGTATGCAAGTTCCTAGGTCCGTGATGGCAAACCTATGACACGGGTGCCACAGGTGGCACAAAGAGCCATCTTGCTGGGCACACAAGCTGTCAGCCAACTTACCTCCAGTTGAGCATGCACATGTGATTGTGCAAGCATGCATGCATGATTGCAGAGACCCAGGTGGTCTTCGGGCCTCTGCAGTGCATGTGTGTGATTGCAGTGGGAAATCCAGCTGGTCTTCGGAGCTTTCCTGCACATGCACACACAATTGCTCATGTGTGTGTGAGTGCCTGCATGCAGCGCATGTGCATTACACGTGCAAAAGCTGCATGCATGCGCAGATGGTGCAGTTTCACATGCAGCACACATGGAGGAGCCGCACACAAGTGTGGATGGCACGAGCAAAGTGCGTACTGTTCGGCACTTGGTAAGTAAAAGGTTCGCCACCACTGTCCTATGTGATAGAAGATCATGAAAAGAATTCAACCTAGCGGTCACTAGGCTACAATGAAGACGGAATGGAATGAGGTCAAGTTCAGCCAATGCAAGTCCCAGAAAGGAAGAAGAAAAACTGAAGATCAAGGCTCCTCTAGCTATAAAAGCTTGCCAACTAAGTTTCAATTAAAGCAATTGCTTAATGTTATCAGGTTATTAGTAATTACACACTTTAAAAGAACATACAAACAAAATCTTCTGGTTTTGATTGGAGAATGGAATGCCAAAATTGGAACATGAAGGAAGAAAATATGGTTGGATTCTCTGGCTTCAGAAACCAAAATGAATCTAAAGACTTAACGTATCACTTTCTGACACTCCAGTGCTTTCTTCACAGCTAACACTGTGCTAAAATAACCAAAATAACAACTGTACACATGGACATCACCAGATGGAATGTACAGAAATCAAATTGACTACATTATTGCTAAAGTCAGAGTTGTATTACGAAAGACCTGATCATGTGGAACAGATGGCAAACTGCTCCTGGGGTGAAGGGAGAAGAGGAGGAGGAAGCGGTGGCGGAGCTAGATTTTTAAACTGGGGGTGGCCAGAGGGTGGCAAGGATTTATTGAGGGGGTCCACAGTTATGTTATTAATAATCTTTCTTCTGCACAAAGTGGCTTACAGATATTCTCAAAATAAAAACATTTCCCTGTTGCCGTCTTTAGAGGGGTGGCAACAGGGGTGACAAGGACATTTTTAGAGGTGGCACTGGCCACCCTGGCTACCCCTCTGGCTACGCCCCTGACATCAAACCCATAAATCACATTTTTTTTTCATCAAAAAGTCCATAAGGGATTTCCAGTCACTAATAAATATAGTTATTATCCTTTCTCTGATAATATCTTTTTGCCATATCTGCTAAATCTGTCATCTTCACCAGCCAGCCCTCCATTTTGGGTTTTTCAGAGTCTTTCCTTTTTTTATACATGTAACAATCTTACAGCAGTTATTATACATAAAAACACTTGTTTATAACTCTTTTATAATTGTCTATCCATTAGACCCACCAAGAAAGATCTGGTTTCAATTGAATATTAATCTTTAAATTGTTCTGCATCACTATATGTATTTGAACCCAAAATTTTCTGGTAAGCTTGAGTACTGTTAAAAGGTGATTGGATAAATCGCAGAAGGTCTATCTATTTTGAGGAGAGCACACCTCTAAGTATCAGTTGAAGGAAATAATGATGGGAGAGAGGTATGGCTGTATCCTTGCAAGCACCCCGGAGACTGTTGTTGGAAACAAAATGCTGGATAAAAATGATCCCAGCAGGATCATTTTTACATTATCAGTTGTCATTAAATTTTGCATAAAATGAAAATCAAGTGTTGTGTCCTACTCCCAAGCAATGCATTTGAAACATTTTAGCACAATAACCACTTTGTATACTTTTGTCCCAGGGGAACAGATTCAGAAATGGAAAACATGTATCTTTGCAACATTGGATCCAGGTGAACAAGATATTTAAAGTCTGTTCAGTAGCTCCTAATTAATTTTCTGTACTTCAGAGGCACAAGTGTTTTCTGAATGCTCTGGGTTTCCTTAGGGAAGTGATCC
>JANHFJ010003360.1:558216-569901 GCA_032468195.1 Cerberus rynchops
TTTTTATCTGCTGTACACCGCCCCGAGTCCTTGGGGAGATGGGGCGGTATAAAAATCTTGAAAATAAAATAAATAAATAAGTATGGTTCCATTGATACTTTGTGAGACTGATCTCCCTCACTCTCTTTCTTCCAGGAAGACAGAAGGTAGAACAAAGTCATGTAGACTTAGAGGGCTTCTGGAAGAGCTGGTTTGACATCTCCATCAGGCTGGGGTCAACCCTAGTATTGCTCCATGAAAAGCCAGAAAGGCCATTGTTTCTTTGCTTATTTGCTAGATATACATCCCTTCAGGCACTCAAGGCACTATAAACACCACTCCCACCTTCCATTTTTCATTACAGTAACAATCTGTCAGGTACACGGGGCTAAGAGAATGTAATTCAGTCAGCTTCCATGGCTGCCATGGACTTAAATCCATGTCTCCCCTTATCTAACCTCTTTACTCATATCCTCATATTGCATTGCCCTGAAACTATACTGTACCCTGCTCACTCCATTTCCATATAATTTAGTTCTTATTATGACTCCTCTGTTACAAAATGATCCAAATTAAGCTGAAAAACTAAAGACTCAGCTTCTGTCAGCCACCAATAGTTGAAAACAATGTAGATGATCTAAAAGCAAGACCTGGTACCTTACCAATAAACTTTCATATGAACCAAACATCTATGTTTTATTTATCTCAGCTACCTTGATATCTACATTCTTTCTAGATACTTAGACTCATAGATATTGCCACACTATACACATAACAAAGTCATTTTTGCTATTATATCCTATTTCAAAACCAGCCATTTAACTTAATCTATAAAATATATTAAAAATTCAATTTAAGCATGCTTATGAAAGGCAAGATAGGACAACCAGGCCAATCAAGTAAGCATCCTTTGATATAAATTGCTGTAAAGAAATCCTAACTCAAGGGGGGGAAACGGCCTTTCCTCTAAGTTCAAGCAAGTAAAGTTGATCTTAATTTATATTTGTCATGTCAATGAAGAGTGATTATCATCTATCCAAAAAGGCAGATTTACAAATGCAATAAATAAATCAGTGAAAGATTGATATCAACTGAAATAAACCCAGAGTGCAACAGACATGTGCTTTTGAGCTTAGCTGCCTGGACAAGTCCCAGTTTTCTTGGCAAGGTTTCAGAAATATTTTGCCACCGCCTTCTTCCTAGGTGAAGGCGAGAGAGTGAATGGTCCCAGATCACCCAGGTAGTTTCATATCTAAGGCAGGACTAAAATTCATAGTGCCCTAATTTCTAGCCCAGTCTTAACCACTACACCAAACTGACTCTCATTGTGATCAAGCTTATTTTAAAAAACCAATTAAGGGGGGTGTTCCAAATTTCTTAAATGATTAACACTAAACACATTGGAATTAAATGAAAAAAAAGGCAGACTGCATCCAGGCAAAAGTATCAAGGCAACTCTCAAAGCCTAAAAGATAAACTAAAGAAACTTTGTTGCAATCATGAAGTGGAGTTAAAGAGAATTATATTCTCATTGCTGAGATTTGTATTCTTGACTTTACCCCTTTATTGGAGCTGTCAAAGGGAAAAATAATAAGAAAATTTTCTGTAGTGGACAGCTACAATAACTTTAATTTAAATAAAACTACATATAAGCCAATATCTAAGGCTCTAAGGAAGGTAAATAATATGCCAAAGGAGACATATAACAATCCTTTGAGGATGCCTCTTATAGCAAAAGATGAATATTACTGGGAACTTACATTCTGAGAGAAATTTGTCATTTATACTTGTAATTACCTTTGACTGTATATGTTCCTGAAGAATGATAAACTTCCATAGATTATAATTTAAAAACAATTTCTCTAAATGGAACCAATATTTTAATATTATGCTAAGGATATGGAGATATGGAGATATCGATATACATATACGGATATACGGATATATGGATATACATATATACATACATATACACACACATACACACATGCACACACACACACATATATGTATTGCACCATGGTACCTCAAATGGAAATGATTCTCATGCAATTGAAATTTGGCAAATTTCATTTGCCAAAAACATTTTATGACATATGACAACATGTCACAACCACCAAACCAAACTGGCTCTTATGGGATTTGTAAAAAATACTGAACAAAAAGAAACTAATTCCATTTAAAGTAGTTCAGAAGATAGACAAAAATATCTTTGAACATTACACAACTTCTGAAACTTTTCTTGATCTAGTTTGTTCAAAGTCACTCCTTCATCTATTTTTAGAAGATATTTTAAAAATGTAGACCACGAAGTGCTAAGCAGCACATCAGATCTAGTGGGTCAAATTATATAATTGCAGGGAACAGGAAAGAATGAGAGGTGAAGAACATGGCAAGAATTCTTTCTCAGACTTCGTATATAGTACAACCACAGATGTTTTAACACAATGAATAATGCCTTTGTGGTGCTTTTTAATATGGAAGCTCTACAATGCCACCAATATTAATTATGCCAATAATTATATATACTATATATACTATATTATATAGTATTATGGTCACAGGCTTGATATGCTATTCTTTCAAAAGGTACATATTGGAGAAGGGGACACGGTGACTCAGTGGCTAAGATGCCAAGCTTGTCGATTAGAAAGGTCGGCAGTTTGGTGGTTTGAATCCCTAGTGCAGTGTAATGGAGTGAGCTCCCGTTACTTGCCCCAGTTTCTACCAACCTAGCAGTTCGAAAACATGCAAAATATGCAAGTAGAAAATAGGGATCACCTTGGTGGGAAGGTAACAGCACTCCGTGCCCGTTCGGCATTTAGTCATGCCAGCTACATGACCATGGAATCGTCATCAGACAGAGCTGGCTCTTCGATTTACAGTAGAAATGGAGATGAACACTGCCCCCTAGAGTCAGGAACGACTAGCATGTATGTGCGAGAGGAATCTTTACCTTTATCTTATATATTGGATCTGGTGACAAATGTTGTTTTATCTGTTACCTTAAATATATAGGAAGATTCCCACAGCATGCTGAGATAGCTATCTACTCTTTCTTAAGAAATAAAAATGTGCTACAGGGTTGTTGTTGTTGTTTTTAAAGAAATGTCTTTAAGAGCATAACGGTCTGCTATCCAAGCTAAATGAGATGGGTGAAATCATTTGTCCAATCTAAAATAATTGTGAGTAGCCCTGGACTCAGACAAAAAATTAGACAGCTGTCTAGAATGGCAGGGGAAAGTGAATTCTCATCAACCTTATATAGAAAGAAAAATTTTATGAAAGAAGGTGGAAGTAGACTTGGATTTTTTTTCTTCTACTACTACACCACGATTCAGTTTGAAGATCCCATAGTTTCATCTTCTTTCTTCAAAAAGAATCAAGAAACCTAATCAATGATTATAGTTTAGCTTACTATCTAAGTTTATATTCGAACTTTCTCATAGTACAATTGTCAGACTACTTGGGGATGAAGACTAGCATTTTACAAATAGAAAGAAGTGCTATTTCTATACTATACTACTTCGTCAATCCAGACATGTTCAGTTTGGCTGGACTATCCAACTGTAAGCATAATCTCACTCTGTTTCTTGGATCTTTTCAGAATGGTGCAGCACTAATGTAATTACAAAGCATAACATACTAGTCTTCCTAATTCTTTTATTTCTTTTCTTTTAATCAGTGATCAGGCTACTCAACACCTCAGATTCTAACAAGCAGAATTTAAGACTGATATAGACTAACTAGCCCAGTGGAAACAACTGGCAGCCCAGTCAATACATTCCATGCCGTAAAAAGTTCATTCTTCCCAATGACTAATAACACTCTTTTAACAGCTGCAGGATCAATTTAAATTCAAAGCCCACTCCCTCCTTTGCAATCCTAAAAGACCAGTCACTGTTGCTCCCTAACTATATACTCCTACTTACATGTTTGACCTAATCCCCCCCTCCCCCTCGAATCTTTTCTAAATCTCCCCTTTCTGGCAGTTTCCAGCAATTGTATTTCTTCTCTCTTATATAGTCATATTGAATATCAACTGTCTATCCTCTTTATGTCCCCATTCCACGTTTTCCCTATTCAAATACTTATTAGAATAGGGAAAAGCATAACACTGATCAACTAATACAAAAAGCTACTTTCAAGCCTCTGGATACTATAATATATTAAAAATATTAGATAACCTAGGATCTAACTATCACATGTAAAAAAAAATCCCATCACCTCCTAGAATCTGCCAGGTCATGACTCACTCTACAGCTCTTTAAATCACTTCTTACAGGAAAGAAATATTTGCCTATCACTATGATTTTTATAGGTTTTCACATTTTCCATCAGTGCTAACAAGAAATGTTTATGCTTTTATTGAAAGATTCCCAGTATCCCAGTATTCAATTGAATAAAATAATTTCTGAAACAGAACAATCCATGGGGAATATGTCTTAGAATGGAATTCAAAGAGGAAGAGCAAAACATCTTTATTTTGAGTAAGAAGAGAAGCCACCCATTTCTTAAACTTCAGATAATTAACACTGGAGTTACAATTTAGACTTTTTAGAAAAGTCCACATTATACCAGTGACAAAAGGTAGTCCAAATGTAAGAATAATATAACCGTTTACTATTCACACATAATTTGAAAACATCTTTGAAATAAAAGAGCAAATTAAACAATTCCAATTGAAATAATGCTGACCTTGTGAGAATATAAACTGTGTGACATTCAAATCATCCAGAATGCAAATTATATTGTAAACAATGCTGTGTATTGAGTGATTTTGTAAAGCTGGAAAGAGTAAGAAGCCTCTGGCCTGAGCACTGCCCAGTGACAGCAATAATAAATAGGACTGAGGCTTTCTGAAGAACAGAATCCATATATCTAATCTGGGAATGTACATTATTCATTCATGTATCTACATTAAAATAATCTACATAATCTACATCAGGCATGTCAAACATGCGGCCCAGGGGCCGCATGCAGCCCATTGCAAGTGCACCTGCAGCCTGCACAGACGATGTTTTAACGCCACCTTGGATCCTTCTTGAGCAGAAAAGCAGGGTAAAATATTTTAAATCAATCAATAAAATTAAGTAAGTGAGTAAACAGGAAGGAGAACCCTACCTGCTGTCCTGAGTTCACTGTTGAAAAGGCAGTCTAGACACGTAACAAATAAGCAAAAAAAGCTTCCGAGGCTCCCCGGGCAAGTGGCAAGAGAAACGCCTCTCCCCTGGAGCAACAGCAACTCCTCCTTAGCCTGGTCAGAGGAGCCGATTGGGCGAGGCTGGCACTTGTAATCTGACCCGTGCAGCCGCTGCGGGTTTTCTGCTTCTCCCGCCATCCCAAGAGCAAGACGGGCCACCCTCCGAGCTGCCAAGGGTGAGCCCAGCCACTGCCACCCAATTGGAGAGAGTGCGGCCCTCATCATAACTCAAATGTGACAATATTGCCCTGGGGGACTCTGAGTCTGACGTGCCTGATCTACATTATTCATTACTATATATATAATAAAGTAGCCTGAGCACAGCCATTTTTGATCAGGTGTGAATACAAGCCTCTAACATAACTTGATAGTTTTTGTTTGTCCATGGACACCTCCATTTTTTTTGTCCAAGAAAATATAAGCAAGCCAAGGTAAACAAGTTATATCCAATTTTCCTTCTACGTGTCTATCACAATGAGAGACTAGCTAACATGCAATCTTCACTCAACCTCCCTGCACTTCATTTTTCAAGAAACAAGTCTCCCAAGATCTCAGCAGGCTTAGTCTTTTAAATGGCATTCAGATTAACACATTTGCAAGCTTGCTGCTCATTCCTCCTTTCTATTGAAAATAATAATATGCAACATATAGGTGGTGTTAATCAAGAACATAAAAACACCATAAAATGGGAGAAATGCACCTTTTGTCTATTACTGGTTAAGTAAAAAGAGTGTTAAGTAAAAAGAAAGCTATTCCAAGAAGTAATTTTCTGACATGCTTTTCCTTCTGCATACTTTGGCAACAGGCAAAGATTGTAATGAAAGCCTCGTGTCTCTCACCCCACTATAGAGAGGCTTTACCTCCATAATACAAAGCCAGAACTACTGTTTTGCCTGAATTTGTCTAATACCACCAGTGATTCCTTCTTTGGAATACTGTCAGTTTCACTCAAGGCAACCAAAGAGAAACCCACAACTTCCTACTTGTATCCCAGGAACAGCACACACATACATACTTTCAAAAATAACACAGCATTTCTATGTCAATCATGCAAAGCACATACCCCAAGGCAATCCCTGTGAGTGCTTCCTTTTTCCCTCTCCACAATTTATAGAATATTTCCCTGACTTATGCTCCAAACACTGAGGTCCCACAAAAAGTGGAAGCTAACAGTTTGAACAATACAAATTTCCTTTTTGCTTGTACCTTCCTGGATAAAGTCTGAGGGAATTATTGTTTGCTTTTATTGGTTTTGTTTCCATTTCCAGCTAGTAGGCCATCAACAAGCTTTAGAAAAAGAAAAAAAGTTCACCACAACTGTAACTGGATACAAGAAGGTTACCACAACAGCTGGAGTGACCATGTAAGGAAAGGCTTCTGGCATTTGCCTCCTGTCCAAAGTATTTTTTTTAACAGCTTAAGTCTCAAAGATACATACATAGCTTTGCTATCAGGTCCTCTAAAAATCCTACCTTACAATAGATGTTTTGATGTCCACATTGTATCGAATTCCTAATAAGTACCCTCCAAAAGTGAACCCAATCAGAGCTTCTCATTATGTAATAATATGACACTCATTAATATGAGAATTGACACCAAAATTCAACTAAACTGGCTGGAAGGAATATCTGAACTATGTTACCATTTTAATAATAAAAAAAAATGACTACCAAAGACCCTGCAAAGGCTGCAAAACAAGATGCTTTCTTTTTCTGGAAAATAAAAAAGGAGTTGCATTTGTTGTCATTTCCACCAACTACAATGAACAGGAACTGAGGCTGCTGAACAAGGCCATGGTTATGATATTAAGACACACTTAGAGCACAGCAGGGATAAAGAGACTTCTGGCTTATCAGATTCCACTGTGTTTATTAGATCTTCAAGATTCATCAATCAAAGTGTCAGAGGGGGATTTCAAATGTTTGAAATGTGTTCCTCTAAGCCCACCTAGATATTATGAATTTGCATTCAATAGGATTGAACCCACTATCTGTCAAACAGAAACCCACTCCTGATTCCCCATAGCTTTTTCAAACATACAATTTTGTTTTTTGGTTTTTTTTATCACATTTTTTTTCAACAGTGAGAGGAAGAAACACTTGGTAATCAACTGTGGATCATCCTTAAAGATATACAAGTAAGCCTGACACCTTCTATCCAAAACCAAGCCTTTTTTAAAAAAAAAAATTCTCTTCGCTTTCACAGCTTCTTTAACCAGAGGACTTCATATAAAAAAAGCGATTTTTGCCACAAGATATTAAAGCTAGTTAAAATTATCTTTACTGGGGACCAAGGCAGCATCTCTTCATTCCCATAAGTATTAGAAAAGGAAGCACCTCCCAAGGCACGATTTTAATCACCAGACATGAATCACTCCCTTTGCTTGTGAACATGGATGTATAGACAGCACCAATTCCTGACCCGTTGGGAGAAGGGTCGGGAAGAGACTATTAGGAGAATCTCCCCCTTCTTTCCCGAACTCTTTTGATCATCATCATCATCACCCCCACCCCAGCCTGAAAGAACACATTTTCCTTTGGGTTTGCAAACTTACCCGAACGGAAGAAAGCCGCGATGTCCGCGGAATCCTTGGCAGCGTCTTCCGCCCCTTCCCCAGCCGCGTTGCCGCTGTTGGAGGAGGCGGTCGTGGAACCGCTCATGGCTACTGACTGAGGTCGGTGGCTCCTCCGGATCTGATCCCTCGACTACCGCCACGATGATCAGCCTCCTTCCTAGATCCTGACAGCAGGATGACGGGAAAACGAAAGCTTGTCTTCCCGCTTCCCCCCCCCCCACCGGATCCCCGGTTTTCACCTTCTAGCAAAAAAAACCGAGGAAGAAATCCATCCAGAGACACGATGGTGGTGTGGTGATGGTGCAAAGGTGGCGGTGGGGGGGGGGGAGGAGAAAGAAAGAGGTGGCTGAATGGATGGGTGGCTCGATTGCACAGGCAGCAGCAAACGGTTACAATAATAGGAAGAGGACGCGACGGGAAGGTGTGCGCTCAGCGATTACCGTTCTAGGAGAGTCCCCGGCAGCCCCTCCAGAGAGGCAGGGTGTGCGGCGCATGCATAAGCAATGGATGCATGCGGGAGCAAAAGGGGGGGGAAAAAGAGACAATCGCAGGAGGGGGAAGGGAGGGCGCATGGATGTTGATGGGAGGAAGGGGCTGCAATCAATGCAGCAGCAGCAGCAGCAGAAGAAAGCCGGTGGGAGGGAAAGGGAATGAAAGCAGGTGGCGGCGGGCGTGCAAGTTGGTGGCAGGGTATTGCAGTCTTTGGGGAGCCGAGGCAGGAGCAGCTGCGTTAGCAACAGCGCTCTGGACGAGGACTGAAGCCGCCCCGCTCCTCCATCTTGATTGCAATTGCAAAGGTGGGTGGGAACAGAGAAGGAAGGAAGAGACTCCTATCCCCGCCCAGGGAAGTCAAGGGACAAGAAAAATAGGGAGAGAGAGAGAGAGAGTGTGTGTGTGAAAGAGAGAGCAGCACTGGGATGAAGGGAGGGCAGCCAGTCGGAAAGGTCCGGATGACTCCGTCAGCGTTCGGCAGGTTGCACAGGAAGCAGCGGTCGAGAGCGGTGATTGGAGAGCGCAGCTAAAGAAAGGAACGGTTTGCTATTGGCTAAGAGTGTGTTATAAGCGGCCGCCGAGGTCCAAGCTGGGAATCCCCTTTTAATATATAGCTGCCTTAGTAAGTTTTTGTGCCTTGTTAACCACGAGGAGGAAAGAGCGCCCTCTTTCTGTGGGAGGCCGTCATAAGGCGTGGTGTCTGCAACTGAGATTTGTGAAGTCTTGTCTGTATCTGCTCCTCTTCAAGAAATGCCCCAATCTGGTCTTCCCTTTTACCCGCCCGATTATTAACAATAATCCGAAAAACTACATTCGGTTTTTGGCACCAGGAAAAACAAATGGGAATGTTAAAAGGGATCTCTAAATCTCTCCCGTGAAATAGTTGGCGCGAGCCATCTTTATTCTGACAATGGGGAAGGCTTTCACGAGGCAACAATGATCGATATCTCTACCCGGTGAAGTTTATGTGGGTGGAGATTGACGCCCGATTGTTTGATCAGAAAGCCTTTTCCGCTCCCCGTCAGCCTTCAACGAACAAGATCCGAAAGAGACCCAACCTAAGCAAGCTTGTAATGGGGATACTTTTATAATCTGTCCCCGGCAAAGACTGGGCGTTTGACGCGACAATAGTAATAACCAAGCAAGTTTAATTGAGTTTGAATAGGAATTGCTCCTAAATTTAGCCCTTTTAAGTTTGCTGGTCTTATTTGTCAGAAAGACACACATTTTCCCCCCCTTGTTTTTTTTTTTTACAGTTCGATTTCGATTTTCCTTATTAAGATCTCTCTCCTCTTCCTTTCTTTCAACTATAAAATATGTATTCTCCTCCCTTCTGCTAATTCATTACTTGTATGTCTAGAGACAGTCCATATGGCAGCATTTCTACGTTTTTATTTGAAGATGATCTCATGCAACATTAAAATTTGGGTGTAGCTATAAGGGGAGGGGAGAGGAAGAACAGATTTTTGATGATTCCATGCTAAGTCTTTAAATAAGAACAGAGATGAACTTAACCAGCAATCTGTATTCTAGTCTTCTTCCTGATATTAGTGTGATAAGTCAGCTATAGAATTTAAGGGGTTTCATCTTGTCTTTCTGGAGCCTTCCTGCAATCTCTCAACAGTTTATTCAACTGTGCAAAACTATAATTATACCATCTTTTGATCTCTTTTCTATATTGTATTCTCCAGTCTTTGATCTATGGGCTCAATTTTTTAAAAGGATATTTTTCTTTAGGATATAAAGAACGACAATTATTCAAAATAAGGCTTGCCCACTGATATTGTGATATGCTGGAGGTTGCATTCTTTATTGCAATGATATTAGAGAATTTGATCCCCAGTTAAATGGGAGTATGTGGAGATCCACCAGGTGCTGCTCCATGCTCCACTGAAATGTGTATGCAATAATGTAAGTAGCAATGCAAGTATTGTACTAATATTCAGAAAAGGGGCACTGTGGGTTACCAACTGAGAGTCCATGTTTGCTATGCTAAGTGAAACTGATCTCACACAGGCAACACCAAAAGGAAGGGAATATGACAATATCTAAAAGTGGGTTATATTAGGTTGGAGATCCACTCAACTTCTAACCCCATAGCACTCAAAAATTTCTACTAGAATTCTTGATCAACAAATGTCCTTGGTGGTTTTTAAACAGTTGTTTTAGTGTGACATCTGGGAAGACATCTGCCAACGTTTCTTGTTTCATGGACAATACTTATTTTGCTAGTGAAACTAAATGAATCTATCCAAAAACAATTTGTGGCAAAATTTCAGATTCAAGAATTTCCATTTCTACTTGGAATGAGGAAGATAAGGGTTTTATCCTTAATGTATTAGGGTTGTCTTAGCATAGACAATAGATTATAGTTTTGTTGGTTTCCTGCCCCAAATGGGAGAAAACAGTGACCAATTTTGGGCAAATGCTGACAGAGAGATCTCTAGATGCTTAAAAAAACAGATTTGGTACCATATTTGCTTATGTGATGCCAGCATGCTCAAGCAGAAAATGCCTGTTCACATTTTAAGCAGCTATAACAGATAATTTATGCACATCTGCCAACTCAAGGGCCATATTCGGGTTTGTGTAGCATGCATACATTCCAAATGTAGATAGGGTAAGGATCCTAATTTAGGAGAAGTTCTTAGGGGATGAAATTGAAGCCTTGAAGTCTATAAAGCTTACTTGTATATTTTGCCCTTTAAAACATGTTCATTAAAAATATATGTACTTTGACTCCACCCACACAGAACGCTTTAGGGACTGCAAAAAGCAATTCTTGTCCTCCAGCCCCAGGTTTTTGCCTGGCAGTGTGTTACATAATGACAAGGATATAGTTGAATGCATTTTACATGTGGTATCTTCAATATTTATGTAACTAAGTAATTGATTAATAAAGGTTGTAGATCCTGGCTGTGCAAATTTATCTGCTGTTGGCAAAAGCACTTGGACATGAGATTTTATCACTAGTATGGGCAAAAAAAGGAAGACAATCCCAAAATTCTTACTCGTGGCCCTTATGCTTCATTTTTTTTGCACTCCTGGTTTATCTGTTACATATGAGCACAAAAACAAATGAGATGGCTATCTAAAGTAAAGCAGCAATAGCAGACTGATGTGTAAATTGTTATGTTTTTTTCAAAATTATGGTATCAGTTGGGAAAATAAGGCAATTCAATCAATCTATATATATAAAAGTTAAATGCCACTCATTTATAATAAAAACTCCAGAACTGTAAAGCCTACAAACTTTAAATTTGGCACATATGTTCCTCTTGGCTTCTAGGTGCTCGCTAAGAAAGGATTTTTCAAAATGACCATCAGAACATTAGTAATTCATAATTAATAATTAACACGCTCTGATGCTAAGGAGTTAGACATTCTACTCCCCCTCCCCACCTGAAAAGAATTGTGTTCAAACTGCCAGTTGCCT
>JANHFJ010003360.1:689781-704682 GCA_032468195.1 Cerberus rynchops
GGGAGGCAGTATACAAATGTAATTAATTAATTAATTAATTAATTAAATAAATAAATAAATAAATAAATAAATAAATAAATAAATAAATAAATAAACAAACAGTTAATTATTTTTAATGAACCAATTTCTGTTAAAGTTGTATTTCTCAAATGATAATTGGCCCAATCACTTTCAGTCCTAGGAAGGAAGCAAACCACCTCTGAAATCTTTCAAAAAAACTGCAGGTACTAGTTAAAAAGTGATTCAAAGCCACATGTATGCCCCAGTAAGTAACACTCTTATCAAGATGCTATTAAGAACACTCCCACCAAAACTGACAGGGCAAGCTACTGTTTTTAAACAAAGAACACTCCACCATTCCCCTCTGGCACTGAAGATGTTGCCTAGCTGGATAATAAAACATCTGCAAGAAGGACTCTTTAAGGTCATATTTCCACAAGAAATATATAGAAGCCTTTTTATGTGTACCTCTAGTATCACAAAGCCATTGAATAACTATATAGTAGAGAATGTCTGCAAGTTCTCAAGCACAATATATTTGAAAGATTCTTTTTTTGAAATCTCTTTTCTTCAAATATGTATCAGGAAAAATATGTTTTTATACAAACAAGCAACATGTATGCTTATTGTTTTGGCTCTGTCAAAGCAAAGCCTTTTAATTATTTTTTTGAAAAAAAATGTGATTGTAATTTTTAGTGCAATCCTTCATTTAGGTTGTTGTATAACTACAACAAAATTTTAACTGCGAATAATTCAATGGAAGTTTCCACAATCCTATTTTGTGACAATGCAGCTTTTTGATAAATTGTGTCATAAATTTTACTAAACACTAAAACTTCATGCTAATTTTGCAATGTCTGGAACCCCAAATACCAAGAAAGATCCGATATAATAACTGCCTTAAAATTTATTATAGTTGTCTTTCTCTTTGGTATATGGCATTTAAAAATCATAATTAAGGGCACTGAATCCTGAATAAGTCCTACAAAAATTAATGTGAGCAGTGCAGCAACATTACTGAGTCCATAACTTATGATAATGTCAATAAAATGAAACATAATTTAATAGTGCAGATTTGACTTATAGGTGCTGTTTCAAAGCCAGCACCTTCTTTCATGTCTTCTTGCATGTTAAAATTAATTGCCTTCCTGAAAACTTATGGGAACTATAATTCTTTGACTAGTCGTTATAAATAGCAAACTTGTAAATACTTCTATAGCTTTCAGGGATCACTGACCTTAAATTTTTCTATAAAGTATAAGTACACTTTAAGCAAGATTTTTTTTATTAAGCAGGTCCTATATTTATACAATTTCTAGAAATTGGCAACATAATGAAATATTTTTTTAATTGGCCTGGAATTAAGATTATCCTTCTGGATCTATTTGAGTACAGGACTGGGGTACATTTAAGATACTATAACAAAATAGTAGGACAAAATTACTGGAGAAGGAAACCTGCTCTGCAAAAAGCTTAAATAATGTAATTTGTTCATGTAATTTGATGGATAAATTATCCTTTTCACTAGTTACATAAATCTATATACTCTTATGTTTGTAACCATTAACTGGCTAAAAGTGCATCATAGGGAAACCATTTTTGAATCAAGATACCTTGAACATGTCTAAAATCAGGGAGCCAACTGAAATTTGACAAATTTTATAAAACATAAAATTATCATAAAGCATTTTATGACATATGTAAAATGTCATAAAACATTTCTTGTTGTCAATGTCTGAGATTTGACTGTGCTATACAGTTCAATCTGAGCTCCTTTCAAGGCAGATACATGATTGAAAATCTCCCTGAATTTTAAAGAACTTTTCAGGTACATTAAAAGCTCTACTGTTGTTGAAGGCTTTAAAGTATATAGTAAGGAAATAACTCTGAAACTCTGTCCTGAAGCATTATGGTTTGTCTAGTTGTATGTAAATCCATCTTCAGAACTTTGCCTCAAACTTAAATCTAATGTGTCCTCCTTCTTATTAGAACTTGACAAAAAAAGTATGTGATTGTGACCCATTTAGTAAACAAGAGACAGATGGTCAAAGGAAATTGACTATTGGCTCATTGGTTCAAAAAGGTAGGAGGAAAATGTCCAGAATTTAAGCCTTAGTAGGATGGACTAAAATCTCCTGGGTATTGCTATATGTTGAATTTCTGTGTATGTATCATTTTCTCTGCAGCATTTCTCTGCAATGAAGCTATTACTTTGGAACTTGCTAAGAATGCAAAACATAGAGAAGAGTTATATAGTTAGTTCTGGTGTTAAGCCTTGACATATAAAATTGACATGAACAGGAAACATGTCATTGACAAAACATACTACACTGCAGGGAATTGCCTTTGGGAGCATATCCAATTGGCTACAAAATCTCAAATCTTAACTCAACATGAGTTATGCTGAATTAGGATTTTGTACCCCCTTCACAGCAACAATATTTTCTAAAGTATTTTATTTTTACTTTCCTGTTAATTCTTAATGACAAAACCAATTAATTAAGGGGGGAAAGCTAATAACTAGCAATTTTCCTTCATTTTGTTTCCTACAATGAAGAGATTTTAAAAAATTAATCTAGTTCTATTTGCATAGATGTGTTTATTGCTCCTTGTAAATATGGCATAAAAATAATTCAGCACATGTATACATTTTTTTACATATGCATATGGGTGTATGATAGAATATTGTTACTTTTGAGTATGTCTAATTTTTTAAACATTTCTATATAAGTATTTGTTATGTTGTCTGAACTCAGGCTCAGAAGCAAATGTTTAAAACATTAAAAATCCATCTCAGCAGAGTGAACTTGAAAAGATCCTACATGTACAGTTTATTCCCTTTTACAAACTAACATACTTTGGATAAAGACTTCAATCATAATAGAAAGAAAGCATTCTAATGAGTAAATCTTTTTAATAATGAAATTAACAAGCAAAACAGTTATTTTCGTGATCCTAGATTAGTAAATAGTCAATCCTGAATTTTGACATCCTCAATTCATTTAGATTGATTAATATATTTTTACAAGTGCTGTATATTTTCACAAGCTGAGATAGTAAAACAAGATAAAATGCTAAATCTCATCTTAGCACAGAACTATTAATAAAGCAGAACTGGAATTTCTGGCTGAAAAAAATTGAGTTATTGAGTTATTGATATGTTACAATTTTCTGTAACCATTTGCCATCATCCACTGATAGATTAGACTTTTGCAGCTCAGATTTGGTACTTCTAAATAAGGCCAGGAATCTAAAATGTCCAGCCTATAAAAGCTGCCAAATATTTCATAATTTTTCTGAGTGTATATATTGTAGAATGGTATTTTCACTTTTTTAAATAATTGTCCAGTTTTCTTTATAACAATAATAATATTGTGTGGCTTGTAATATTGCATGAATCCAGCCAACTCTGGTTTATTTAAAAATATGGATGAAAAAAGCCTAGTATAATATTATACTGTTCAAGATTATTTTTTTTATAAAAAACAAAATGTGTAGCAATAAGACTAATTCAACTTAATGAATATGTAAGCAACTTCTTGTATAAATACCAAAGATGAATAAAACTTACTGTAGACAGAATTATTCCACACAAAATGTGAAGAAGAGTTTGGAAGAGGTCTAGGTAAATAGTGATATTAAGGCAAAACTTTAGAACAGAAATTCAGCAGAATGAATAGACAAATCAGAGTCTATAGTTTGGCTAGTTTAACACTAATTTACTAACACTACTTATTGCCACTAGACACTAGTTTGAGGTTGTAAAGCTGTACAACTTAGTTGTTTTCAAATATTGTGGATCCCTAATGTAGTCTGGTTGTGGTTGGTGTGTAAGTTGGTCATTATGATGTAATAATGTGATTTAGCTGCAGCTCAGTGAACTAGAGAAATGTATTGCTTCACATCCATAAGTCAGAAATATGACTAAGAGATCAACCAACCATATCCCCCTAGGAAGATTTTTCTAGCATTCTCTAGATGATGTTCAGCCATATATCAGGTGTATCAGTCTTTAGAATCTAGCCTATGCAAACAGATGCCTGCTTCAAAAAGCTTTCATCATTTTCTAGATGCTGCTCATTTCAAAGCAACTGGTAAACATTCCCTAGCAATCATCTGCATGTTGAGTGTGCTATTTTTTAAAAAAATAATAATCAGAGTATGATAAAAGTTAATGAAGACCCAGACAATCCCCTGCTGATCTGGTAATGAGTAAGCAATGTAGCTGAATGTCAATAGCTTGTTGTGAACTTGGGTAACCCAGCTGAGCCCTGCTGCTTGCCTGAGTTAGAAGAGTTAATCAGCATGACCTCTCTGACTTTCCTGAGGCTCAGGCGGTGTCTTGCATTCACAAGTCTGCTTGCATATATGATTGCTACGTGCACCTTAGGCTGAATATGAAACCATTTTAAAATGATATTTGACTATGTCACTTGCTGAACGTAATCTAATATAGTTTAGTCAGTAAGTCTATGATGTACTCTTCTATACTGTGCAGTCATTCCTGTCCAAGCAGCACGTAGAATCATCACTACCTGGGAAATCCTTTTAGGATTCCCAGGAATGGCAGTGGCATCCAATCTTAAACTGTTATTAAAAGAAGCTGGTGATTGTATAACTGCTTGTAACAGATCTTCCCTTCTCCAAGTATAACTGCTTGTAACAGATCTTCCCTTCTCCAATCATATAGGCATTTACCAAATGCCTATATGATTCTGAGTTTCACAATTTCTTTATGTTATTTTTTACCTTTTCATAAGTATTTAATAATTTATTTAATTCTTCTACAGTGCTCAATTTGTTTCATGTTTGTTAAAAGGATTTTCATATTCAAAACATATTTCATTAGCAACAGTAAAGTTGTCCCTCATTTTCCCCAGAATACTAGAATGCTAATTAGTTCATAGCTAATCATTAGTAACTCTATTTGCTTTTAATAATGATTTTGCATGAGCTGCAGACTGGAACACTGTTGTTTACAAAGTTCCCAAAATTTAATAATTATCTATGCTGGGGAAAGATGGATGCAGAAATTCATTTATTATTATTGTTGTTGTTGTTGTTGTTGTTGTGAGGAGGCACCAAGAGTAAGCACTTTTTCCATTTTTTTCAATTTCATATGATAATTCATACAACTCTTAAACCAGTTTCCTTCATCATGGCATATTGGATTAAACTGACTGAAAAATATGACAAGCTGCTTACAAACAAAGCCACATATCTGGTTTAGCACAATGTGTGACCGCAATCTAAAAGGTCTTCAAAAAATGTTGTAAAGTGAACTAATAATAAAATGAACAATAGAAGGCTTTTTTTTATTTTTCCCCCCTTTTTGCAGTCATTAAGTAGTAATTAAAACAAATCTGGGTAGCTTTCTTTTAAGGTAGTCTCTCAAGGTTTAAATTCAAGAAAAAAGAAGATCTTCTCACCCAGTTCCACAGATTCTCTCCTGCTCCAGTCTTAGATGAAATGTGGCTTGGTTGTCGTTTTGTTCTTTGTGGCAGTCATTTCTGACCGCCTCTTCATCCCACCATGGCTGAGGAGACTTTCAGCCCAGGGATCCTCCGGGGAGTTGTGCTGTCCCCCTGACCACCCCGGGCACCCCTCTTTGCTCCACCACTCCTACAAAGCAGCATTAGGCTTCGTATGGAACCCACAAGCAGGGGAAGACCAGTGGGGGAGAGGAGCTAGCCTTTCTCCCCCACTGCCGCGATCAGAACAGGAACTGGAACCAGAAATGATCACTGTTTTTAATGTCAAAATTTGAATGATAAGGTTGGGGGGATTTGTTTAATGACAAAAAATGAGATATACATGTAAAAGGAAGGAATTTTAGTAGGTTTATTAGATCAAGTTTATAATACATAGGTTGTTTTGTGATAATGAATGTTTCTCATTAGGATGGATGACGAGGTTTTAAATATTTTTTTTAAATAGAATGCAATGAGCTATAGATTGAAGAAAACATGTATAATATTTTAAGATAATTTTATCTAATGGGTAAATTGATTTACACTTCACAAAAGGCACAGATAATTGTGAATGGACAATTTAAAAAACACTTGAGAGATAGAGAAAGGGACTAAACAAGGATGCCTCTTGTCACCTTTGCTATTTATTTTAGCTTTGGAAGTATTGAATAGAAACATAATATGAGTCTGGAGGAAAAGGGAGGTTCTGTTGAGGAATAAAATGATCTTAGAATTAAAAGGGCATGATCTGAGGTTCAGATGACATGATTTTCATGGTAGACAATGTGAAGGCCAATGTAAATTTTAGGAATTATTATAGTACAAGTTCCATATTGATTATATGGAACAGATATAAAGCCAGACTGCCCAAAAATGCCTTTATGTTTCTCAGCATAGAAGCATTTTGTAGGAAAGAAAAGATAGATAATGCAATACTGTTAACTTATCTAGAGTTGTTAGAATAGGAACATTGAGAATATAAGATGAAATCAAAAGAGCAATTGACTGCAGAGGAATTTAGTTTATAATGCTTTTTATATGCACAGTTAAAAGAAAGATTTAAGACAGATAATAGGATATTTGAAATTGAAAAGCAGAAGACACTATTTGAATTAAGTACAAATGATGAACATATAATTGCTAAAAAAGTAGCAACTTTTATTGAGATTTGAAACCTAAGAAGAGCAAGTGAAATATTATGTGATAAAACGGGCTAAGAACTTTGGACACATTATACTGGTAGATCAATGGGAAAAGATATGGTTAAAAGCATTGCTATAACTTAAAATATGTATTTTATAAAATGATGTACCATTGGTATATGACTACAAAAAATTATCTAGAACGTATGAAGTTGCCTTTGATGTAAATAACAAGGATGATCTTATCATATTAGATGGACTTGCAAAGAAAGCCATACTTAAGCACTATTCTTCCTTATTTTCTTTATTTCTTTCTAATATTTGTATTGTTTTTAGCTTGAAAAGTTATTCAATAAAAATTATATTTTCAAAAAGATCCATGATAAGCCAAGGTTGTTTGCATCATCCTCACCATCTAAATTAAAGCATCTAATTCATAAAAAGTTTATTATTTTGATTTGGAGGACAACAACACATTTTTCTCATTTGTATTTGTGATTTGTGTTGAATTCCACTAATCAGAAGGTCAAAGAAAAGAGGATAGTACGTTGCCTTGAGCTTTGAATCTAGTAGATAACTGGATATTTAGTTATTAGTGCAAGTCAGACTATTATGCCTGATCTTAATTATATTTCTGCACCTGTTAGAGATCAAATTTGTCAAGGTTTCAAACTGCTTTTGAATTTCATACTTAGAAGTCATGGAAAAAATAGGATAATTTATGAGAATTTGAGGAAAGCTGGCTGGATAATTTATTTCTCTGAAATGTTCCTAATTTTTTTAAAAAAAACTTTCCTTTGAACTCCTATTTTGTAAAGTGAAAAATAGTTTCTGCCAATGGCTTATTTCTTCCAAATGTAAATAGCAACTTTGAAGGTTTGCTTTAAAATGTGATTTTTATTAGCCAATGAGGATGAATTTAAACTCTCCCTCCGGGCCTGCTGAGAGCTCAAAATTATCACATTTCCCCAAGTAAGTGATTTTTTTTTAATCTGCAAGTTAAACATAACTTCTATTTATTGTCTTGCTTAGATTGGCTGTAAAGTTGACAGATTCTTTTTTCACAGAATTTTAAATAGCTTCAAATTGTGAAAGAACTTTGCAGTGACTTAAAAGAAAATGACTACATATACATTCTAGGTGATAATGTGTTTAGTTAATTATCAGGATGTCATTCCTGCCAGCAAAAGGCTAAATCCATTTTTCTAGTTTTTATTCTTCCTTTAGGTATCTCATTTAGTAAGGAATATTACATAGTAAGATAAGATGAGTATGGTGATATTCAGAATGTAAAAGTAAAATCATTGTTCATGCTGTAGGTGAAATTAGCTTCTATTGTCCAGAGAGGAAAAACTTTTAGACATAAGATCACATAGTGGAACTTTATAATTACATGTACTTATATCTGAAAAATGTCTTCTTCTCAACTATTTTCATTCCAGTTTGAAATAGAAACCAATTAAAACAAATAGAATGTTCTCTCATTGCTTTCTGGAGTTTTTATTATTTGGCTTCAAAGCTAATGTTCACATTTTCTATGATTGTTTGTCCAAAGAAATCTCATAATTCTCCTAAATTACTTTCATAATCTCCAATTGCATTTGTTTTTACAGACTGCCATAGGTCACTCTTTTTACAGGGAAGGCATTTTAGTTCATATTCCAGTTATATTCTGCACAATAAAAGAGCTTTAGAATTAGATATAAACTAATGTTACTTTTGATAGCAAAACCCAGGTTAAATTAATTATTTTCATCCAGACTCTACTACCTACAGTATTTACACACCTAAATACAGCATAATATAAGTTGTTGAATCTCAACCTCAGAGGTGAAATTCAGCAGGTTCTAGCAGGTTTACTAGAACCGGTAGTAAATTATCTAAGCAGTTCGGAGAACTGGTTGTTAGAAGAGATTTCCTTTTGTTTTTTGTTTTTCACTTTACAGGGTTAATCCTGTAAGGAAGGCAGGAAAAAACATTCTGGTGTTGTTTCTAGCTTAATCTTTCTTGCCCTGTTTACAGAAACTGTAAATAGTCACATGACACCCCCCAGCCACACCCACTAAGCCACGCCCACAGAACCAGTAGTAAAAAAGTTTGAATTCCATCACTGCCCAACCTTGACAATATTTGTTACCTTTTAAAACATTCACAATCTCTGTCTGAAGCTCTCACCTCATTCTTCCTAATGATAGTATGAGTGTTGTGCATGCCATCCGGGGGGACACTATGTATGAAACATTAAACATGAATAATGTTGAATGATTCATCTTTAAATCTGCTTAATGTAGTAATCAATGTTATATCCTGTGAGCTGTATGCTGAATGAAAATTCATGCAGTAGTGGGTTCCATGGGATACTTACAGGCCCCAAGCTGAGTCTACTTCCAATCCAATTTATCACATAATTCCAAATCTTTCTACCCTCCCTGGTTTTGGCTCCTAGCTCTTTCATTAAAGTTATGGTGATGACTGCCTGGGTAGTGCAGTCTGAATAGGAAGAATCTCTCTAGGGTAATCTTAATGTAGTTGGGTGTAGTTCAGAATATAATTTCCTTCCTCCCATTCTCTGAGTAGTCCTCTAGATGAGGGTATGCAAACAAGAGCAAAGAACATCACAGGAAATTGACATATGATAATGAATGAATGTCTCTTGGTAATAATACTTTGGCTACCAGTCTGGCAATGCATTGGTACTATACTGAAAATGCGTGTATTAATTGGTCTGCTTTCAACGATACATTACACTGAAGTATGTCTTCATGAAATGCTTTAACAGGAGTTGGAGAAAGAGCGAACTGATCTTATAGAAGATGTGACAGCTAACAAAAGGAAGATGAAAGAACTGGAAGATAACTTGCTGTATCGTCTGACAAGCACACAAGGCTCTCTGGTGGAAGATGAGAGTCTCATCACTGTACTTAGTAACACAAAAAGAACAGCCGAAGAGGTGACCCAAAAACTGCAAACATCAGTTGAGACTGAAGTACAGATTAACTCAGCTCGGGAGGAATACAGGCCAGGTGAGATGATTCTCCCGCTCCCAAACTAAAGGTCAAAATTGTAGTTAATGCTAGGACTGTAGTATATTAAAGTCAAAATTAGCCAGGCCCCAAGCCTACATTGAGGAAGATTTGAGAGCTTTAATGGTTCATGACAATTTCCTCGCAACTTTCCTTATTCAATTAATTAAATTAAATGAGGAGGAGAATTGAGGCTCTTAGAACTACAATATTCATCTGTTGTCACTAGCAGACTAAAGATAGTTCCTTGACTTACAACCATTCATTTAGTGACTGTTTGAAGTTACAAATGCACTGAAAAGGTGACTTATGACCATTGCAGCATCCCCAGGATCCCATGATCAAGATTCCGGTGCTTGGCAACTGGCATGTATTTATGAAAGTTCACTGTCCCAGGGTCCTGTGATTATCATTTGTAACCCCCTCAGCCAGCTTCTGACAAGCAAAGTCAATGATGGAAGGCAGATTCCCTTAACAACTGTGATTAATTTAACAATTGTGGCAAGAAAGGTTGTACAATGAGGCAAAATCCACTTAACAACTATCTTGCTTAGAAACAGAAATTTTGGGCAGAATTGTGGTCAAGAACTTCCTGTGCAGGGGAATAAATCTCTAACATCTACAATTTTTCAAAAATATGATTCCTTCTGTAAGTGAAGAATGGCTCTTATTAAATAATAACAATGAAAGAGATGTTGTTTGGAACTAATGTTGCAGTTTTTTGAATATGCAGATGAACACAGAACAGTGATATAGTAAAAACAAAAACATGAAGGTGGGGGGGGAAGATATCTATTTTTCTTATTTAAATGGAAAATGGTTCCGATGCACAAAACCTGTGTAGCTATATTATCAGACTTTAATTGTCATTATGAGATTTTGTGATTACAGATGTAATAGTTGTTGTGGTTTTATGTCTCTGTTGATCCAATCCAATCTCGTTTTGTTCAGTTGCTACCAGAGGCAGCATTCTCTATTTTCTGATAACGGAGATGAGTATGGTAAATGTCATGTATCAAACTTCACTTCGACAGTTTTTGGGCCAGTTTGATCTTTCACTTGCAAGGTAACTTTGATTATCTCACATTTTTCACATTCTGGATTAACAAAAATTCGCACAGCTTTCAAACAGCTGAAACGATGTGATATAGCCATCCTTGTTTAGAATCTGCAAACCCATGTCATTAATCTCATAGTTTGAGAACACATTCTGCAGTACTTAAGGCATAAAAATAATGTTTGATCATAAATGGCAGTGGGAAAGGAAGAATGTGCACAAAATGTGATTCAGAACACATTTCTTGGCTCTACAAAATTGTAGAGCGACTTTCCCTAAACCTTTCTCCATTTTAATTTTTGCCACGGGTTCATTTCTTTTTTTATGATTTCATATTCATAAATGCCTTATTTTTTCTAAACATTGTAGAATCCCTTGTAGCTTGTGTAATTACAGTATGTAATAATGATACTGTGGTAAATGAAACTGAAAGGAAGGATATTAGAGAAAAAAGTAAACATTGAAGCAGCAATTCCTTTTCTACCCACTGGGTGGGATCATGCATGTCTCAGGTCTAATTTTTTTTTTGTTTCTGATGCCTTCAAGCTCTTCTCTTTCTCACATAGCACCATTTCAGTCTTTCTTTCTTGGTGCCAAGGAACATAGCCTTCCAATAGCCTTAAGTCATCTGGCTGATGGAGAAAGAAAGAATATCCTGCCCTGGGGAATATGAGAAGAAAAAAGTAGCAGACAGTGTAGTCTTTTCTTTAGTGATTTCTAATGAGATCTCATTTTAAGTATATTTGTGATTGTCATTCTTAAGCCTCTCCAAGGACTTTATTCTCAGAGAGGAGGAGGCTTAATAAATAAAAATCCTATGCAGAATTGAAATATTCTCTTTTGTTATGTGTTGACATAGCAAGCACTGATCTGCATTCAAAAACTTCAGCTTGCATTCTCTAAAAGGGCCTGAGAAAGAGAGAATAATTCAGAGGAAGCGGAATATATAATAAGCACTCTAGAGGGATTGGACATTAAAAGAGGTTGGAAAGCATCAAGTCAGAAATAATTTCCCGGGAGAAAGAACAAGTTCTTCCTGTATGCAAAAGCGGGCAGAAGTAACTGCTTTTGCCTTTGCAATGAGATGCTGAGCATATTGTTTCCTTCACTTTGAGGCGTATATCTCCAATAAAGCTGAAGGGGATGTGTCAGTCTAATGCATAGCTGACAGTCTAATGTATTGGATGTATAGCTTTGCCCCATACTTTGGACTACAATTCTCATAAATTCCCATCCAGCGTGGGCTTGGAACATAGACACTAGGTCTGCCTGTGGTATATTAGAGAACTATACTTTGCATAACATTTCCAGTAACTCACATGCAAGTAAGTGAAAGGGTGAAAGAGCAGGAATTATTAACAAGCTGATCTCTAAAATCCAATAAGTTTATTACAGTCTTAGACCAAAGACCAAAACAAATAAAAACTCTCAGTAAATATACAATTAAAATTTCTAATATAAAATAATAAATAACAACTAAAATCTTTGATAAAATCCAGTCTGTTTGTACATGGTCTAACGATACTAAAATTACAATCTATAAACTGTGTGGCCCATTGTAGGATCAACACTAAAAGGGAAAGGAATAAGCAGTGCAAAGGGTTTGCCACATTTGTTATATAACATAACTATGGTGGAGAAGACACATGTTTGCACCAAATTCCCAGTGCTACTGGGCAGAATCTGGCTGTAGTTATGGTCTGTTCATCCTTAAGCAGCCACTGAAGAGAAGTAGTGTTGGAACGGCCAGGATACCTAGCAGTTATTGGCAGAATATGTTTTTTTCCCAAATCTGTGTGTAAAAGGAACATCTAAGGAGCATGTGACCCATAGTATCCACCTCTCCTGAGCCACAAGAACAGAAGCTTTCTGTCAATGGTATCCTTTTATATTTGCCATACAGGATGGCCCGAGGGAAGTTCATGGCACCATGCTAGTGAAAATGCTTTCCGGTGGTTTGCTAACTCCAACTGACTAAGATAGCTGGCAGGAGCAACAACACATCTAATGGCATCTAGAGCCAGAAACAGCAGAGCTTTCCATAAGTCCACTTGCCTCTCGATGTCCTCCACCCTTTGTCGCAAGGTTTGTCTTGCTAGGTCGTAGCCCATCTTGGGTGTTGCTGGGGAGAAGCCTAGTTTGGCAAGATTGGACTTAACAACCTTGATCCATGTCCAGGAGAATTTGTCTTGGAGGATTAATGGAGCAAGCCATTGCAGAAAGAAGTTAAGCTTTAGCCAGAGATTTAAGGACGCTATACAGATTCTTGCTTCAACTTTTGTCAATCCTGTCTCCAGGTGCAGAAGTGCATTTGAGACACAATGTGGCATCAGGAGAATTGATCTAATGAATTTGGATTGAACTATTTCTAATGGTGTAAAATACAAAGCTGACGGCCCGAGCAAGGTCTCATAAAGAAACTGTGCTAGTGACTTGGCCAGGAAAAGCATAATTGCATCAGGGACATAATATCTTCCCTTTGTGTGAAAAAAATTAAGGATGGTGCTTGCTGATCTTTGGCCCAAGGCATCCACATATTCTCCATGTGCTTTTTTTGAACCATTGGCCTGAATGACCAGCCCCAGATATTTGAAGGTGGTTACCTGCTCTAGTTTATTTCCTTTTAGATACCATGAATAAAGTTTTGACCTTTTTGCAAAGGTCATGATCTTTGTTTTCTCATAATTTATGTCCAGTTTATTGTAATTATAATACTGAAACAAGGGGTTGCAAGGCTCTTTTAAGGCCTACTGGTGTCCTGGAGAGGATCACAGCATCATCTGCATAGAGCATCAGAATGATGCTTCAATCACCTATTTTTGGGGGGGGTGGTAATTTGGTTTGTTTAGCCATTTTACCATGTCGTTTATATAGAAGTTGAAAAACAGGGAGGCCAAAATGCATCCCTGTTTAACCTCCTTTTGAATTTTAACTAACTTCAATAGGGACTCTTGTATATTACACCTCACCTTGAGGGATGTTTTTGTGTGTAGGGCATATAATAGATGAAGAAGCCTGTGGTTGATTGAGGTAGCTTCCAACTTCTCCCATAGTTTAGTCCTAGTAACCGTATCAAAGGCTGCCTTGAGATCTATAAAACTGGTGTATAATGATTCAGGTCTATTTGATATGTATTTTTCAATCAGGTGGTGAAGAACTAAGCACTGATCTGTGGTGCCTCTCCCCTCTCTAAATCTGGCTTGCTCTTCAGCGATCAAATTCTCAAGATCCAGCAACTCCTTTAATTTATCTTGGAGGTGTTTAGCATAGAGTTTGCTGATTATATTTAGCAAACTTATTGGTCTGTAATTGGCAGGGTCATCTCTCTTTCCCTTTTTAAAAATTGGGCCGACAATTGCCAAGCCCCAATCTTCTGGGACATAGCCAGTGGAGTTGATATAAGTGAATAGCTCTGCTAGAACTGATATCCACCACTCCAAATTGTTCTTTAGTAATTCAACAGAAATGAAGTCAGCTCCTGGGGCCTTCCCAGTCCTGAGTTGGCCAATGAGCTATTTGATTTCAGACTCTGAAACTAGGGGCCATTCATGTAAATCCTTCATTGTATATCTTATACTCTCACTGGAGGGGTTTCATACATTCTCCGAAAGTGAAGTTCCCAGGTTGTAGGAGATATATGGGCGTCTAGTAGGATATGAATTTTGTCAGAGTGACTTAGCTAATAGATGCCAGAATAGAGATGAGGTTTTTTTTTGTTTTGCTGCCACAATAAGCTGTTCCCAGGAGGACTTGGGTCATGTCTCTTTTTGAGAGCAATAAGTTCCTTAAATTGTTTTTTGAGAATAATAAGCTGTTTAAGACTTGTTTTAATACCAGTACCAGTCTCACTTTTGTACATCTTATAAGCTAAGGTGAGAACTTTCTTGGCTTCTACACAATCCTTGTCAAACCATAGTTTGGAGGCGATACAGGGTTAGTATCAGATCAAGGGTAGTTGATCCTCATTTTGCATTCTTCCATTCTCTGAAGAGGAAAATTATCAGAAAGACAAACCAGGAATTATCTAGAAGAACCAATGTTTGGCAGTTTTAGTCTCACAACAAATGTAGAGATCTTTAAAATCCCCCATCTCTTATTGACACTTTGAACAATCTTCAAACTGCTTTGGAAGGTTTGCCCTAATCATCTTGGTTGGACAGTCAATACTAGATCAGACAGAAGGTAGTATTACTTTTATTTGTTCCTCC
>JANHFJ010003360.1:733889-748636 GCA_032468195.1 Cerberus rynchops
CTGGTGTTGTTTCTAGCCTGATCTTTATTGCCCTGCTTGCAGAAACTGCCCACCCAGTCACATGACCCCCCACCCAGCCACGCCCACCAAGCCACGCCCACAGAACCAGTAGTAAAAAAAATGAATTCCACCACTGGAGCACCTAGAACTCCACAGTCCTCCTCCTCTACCAACCCCACTCCCTTCTACCACTGATGATGTTACCTAGCAGGATAATGAAACGTCTGCAAGAAAACAACCAAGTTCAGAGACCATCCAGGACCCCTCGTTTCAACCCTGAACTATAGGTGCAAAAACAGGTCCCACAAATATTTTTATTTTTGTACTTTTATTAAGGAGGGAGGAGTTGGGCATACCTAAGAGGCCAAGTGGGATACCTCAAAGTTAGCTTACAGTATCTATTTCACCTCCAAATTTTTTCAAGGCCCCTCCCCATTAAGTGGATTTTTCAATCATTTAGGGAAGTGTTTAAGGCAGAGTTCCCCAATGTTTCCAGCTTTGCAGGCTGGTGTAGAGGGGGGGGAGAGAAGAGATGGCTCTGTGTGAGCAGCCGGCAAGCACATGTGTGCATAGCTCCAGTGATCCAAGAGGCGTGCATACACATGCCTGCTGCTCACTTAAATGGAGCGCATGTGTGCACACTCACCCACTTGCTCACACAAGCGAGGATGCATGTGCACGCATTCTCACAGGCCATTTCTGCAGTCTAGTTGCAAACCCACTAGTGGGTGCAGCCCACAGGATGGGAACCCCAGGTTCAAGGGACAAAAAAAACGATGCCTGAAGTACTTGTTGAATTCCTTTAAAATCCCTTTCTCAAATCCTCCACCCCAAAACTTGCACTCTTCTTGCACTCTTCTGTGCGCATTAGAATCCCCTATGTCACTAGGCTCGAAATTCTCAGTTTGGATAACTTAGAACTGCGCCGCTTGCAGTCAGACCTAGGTATTGCATATAAAATTATACGTGGTAATGTTTTACCTGTAAATGATTTTTTTTTTGTTTTAATCACAATAATAAGCACGCTAACTGCTTTAAACTTAATGTAAATTGTTCCAAACTTGACTATAAAAATATGACTTTTGTAATAGAGTTGTCAAAGTCTGGATAAGTGCACTAATATGCCTATTGTCCCTGTCATTGTATTTTTTTTATTCTTGTATTCATGTTTTTGTTATTGTTTGACAAATTCTAATTAAACAAACAAACAAATAAATAAATCTCTGACCACCACCCCACCAACAATGCACCAGAATATAAACTGGCAGCAAACTGCACTCCTTACTAGCACTGATGATGTTATCTAGTTTAGGTAATGAAATGTCTGCAAGAAAACAAGCAGCCTCAGAGAGCACCAAGGATCCCTGACCAGTTTTTCTCAGTCTGAAGTATACAAGAGTAGGTTGGCCTAGCTGTATGAAAAAGGAATGCAGCAGATCAGGCAATTCAAATCTCTGATAGTTGAATTATTCCCAGAGATCTCTATAGCATCCTAGATATAACAGTGAACTTTTCTGATGGGTTCTTCAAATATTATGGCAGCATGGAGAAAGTTGTACTCTGTATATTCATTTCTGTACATGCCTGTTAGCACTTCCATTGGAACAAGTGTTCTTTATTTAAAATCTAAGTCTGTTTCTTGCAGTACAAGGAATGCAAAATGCTGAGTAATGGACAAAACAGACAGGAGACATTCATCTATTGTTTAATTAAATGAATTTGTCACAACAATGCAGAGCAGAAGAGTCTTCTACTTGCATCTTTACTATGTCCTTAACTAAGTTTTATTGCTATCATTCAACTCTTTTTTTAAAAGCTGTAGTCATAGTCAATGATATTTAAAGAAATTCTAAATTTCATCAAGTTTCTTCCAATCCTCAGTTTAAAAACCCTCACTTTTCATTAGATATAGGTAAAAAAGTTATTCTAATCAAGAAACTATTATATTTTTTCTGTCATCTCTTACGCAATAGAAACAAAATTAGGAACATTGAAATATGTTCATTCAGCAACAGAGTGGTCAATGCCTGGAATGTTCTACGTGACTCCATTAATACAGCCTCAAACCCTCACAGCTTCAACCTCAAACTGTCTACCGTGGACCTCACCTCATTCCTAAGAGGTCTGTAAAGGGGGCATGCATAAGCACACCAGTGTGCCTACTAGCTCTATCTTACTGTCCCCATTTATCTGTACTTACGTCCTTTGTTTCTGTTTCTGTTTATACCTATACCTGCTATCTTGTACATATTTGACAAATAAAATAAAATAAATAAAAAATAAAATAAAAATAACAAATTTGGTCTCTTAGTTAATCACTTCAAAGGCAGGAAAGGGGAACTGATGGTTGTTCCTTGTATGTTTGTTATAGGACTTGGATTCCTTTCAACTAAATATTTTTCTAGATAAATATATGAGTTCTCATTCTCAATTAGCATTACTACTGCTGAGAAGAATCACCAGACTCCCTGGACACCTAGGTTATTATGATGATAACATGAACCATGACTGTTTTGGAAAATACAGCCCTACTTTGAAAGTAAATCTCTTTAAGAGGCCATGACTTTCAACACACACTCTCATACCATTTTTCAAATGTCAGCATCTGTTTTCCTTTTCAATAATCTAAAATGAATTTCTTTATGGTTAATGAGGCTACATCCTGAAAGATTCCAAGTCCTTCCCAAAATGCATATTCAATTAGTCATAATGTATTATATAGCTATGTGCCATTTCTTAACATGCATTCCTAAATTTTACTTTACCACAGGATTTTTTGAAAAAAAAAGATGAAGCATAACAAGGCAGAGGACTGAGAAGTCTCAGACAGAGTCTCTCACTGCTCAGGCCAAGGACAAAGCTGATCTCAGAATTTATATGACTTTATCAAAACCCTGCTTTGACCTATTACTCCCCAATAATAAGCTTTTCACAACTCAGTAATATTAAGGTCTTTAGGCAGCATCAGGAGAATCCAGTCTTGTTCCTTTTTTATAAACAATGGAAACATGCAAAATCAAAATGGCTTGTTGAACTTATTTGAAAATTGTTCTTTTATACCTTCTTAAGCTTCTGGACAAACCACGAACACAGAATCTTTAATATGATTTTTGCATATTTTATGCATGCATAAGACAGAATATGACAGGGAATGAATTCAAAAAAGCTACTGTTTTACAGTCCTCCCCACATCAGTGGTATTTTTTTCAGACTTGAAGAAAAAAAGGAATTCATGTAAAACCCAAATACTATGGATTTTAATTAGTAGCCAAATAAACATTCCGACATATGTGTTGCATTCCATTTTCAATAGTTTCTCATTATGTATCCATGTATCTTTTGATTGTAGAGTATCACACAATGAAAATGAACCAAGGTGGTTTAAACATAGTTTGTTGGCCAACAACTTTTGTTTTTAAAGTCCTACTGCAGAAGGATAAAAAGCAGACACAGCAAGCAAAATTCTCAGAGCATGACATTGCTCGAAGAGAAAGTAAAAGAAGCTTTTCAGACAGAGCACAATAAACAGCCCATTAAGGTTAGGGAAAAGCTAACCATATGTTCCACTAGAAGGGACACATTTTGGAAAAACAAAACACTAAAATGTGAATGAGTCTTTAGACAGAATTGCTTAATTTCACAAAAAGAATCTGCCACCAAGTTGGATGTTGCTTTGTTCTTTGAAGCAAATGAGCGTTGGTGACAAAAATATTAATAATATGTATGAATGAAGACTCATTTGCTTTTCTCCACTGTGCTCCAGTGATATGAATTGCCTCATGTTAACTGTTAAAGACATTGAAATTTTACAATACTTAGTGGATGCTTTTCTCTAGCTACATGGCATATAATTTTAAGGCTGAAATTCAGGGGATGAACAAGCAGCATTGATTTTCTACCAGGAATATAAACAAGTGTCTGATAACCTTTTCCTGATATTTTCTTCACTATTTTTTCTGACCCAAAGGACTATAGAGAATTTATTTAATCCATAGTTCTAGCATTTTACAACTGTGTTAAGAAACTATTGATGGCTAAAGAAGGGACCAGTAAGTGCACTCTTACTACTGTCTTCATGAATTTGGTCATCAACAATACTTAATAGCTGTAAGGGTTGCTTCTGACTATCATTTTATTATGCCAAATTACTTAATTTTACAAAGCTAGCTGTTGGTCACCTCTCATCTAGAAGACATTGTTATGTCAGACTATGGTTAATTTTTGTTGGATTTAAATAATGTTGGCTTTGTTTACAGAATAACAGAGTTGGAAAGGACCTTGTCATCTTCTAGTCCAACCCCCCTGCTCAAGCAGGACTCTATACTAGTGTTTCTCAACCTTGGCGACTTTAAGATGTTTGGACTTCAACTCCCAGAATTCCCCAGCCAGCTTTGCTGGGAGTTGAATTCTGGGAGTTGAAGTCCAAACATCTTAAAGTTGCCAAGGTTGAGAAACACTGCTCTATACCATTCTACACAAGTGGCTGTCCAGACTCTTCTTAAAAGCCTCCAGTGATGGAACACCCACAACTTCTGAAGGCAAACCATTCCACTGGTTGATGATTCTCACTGTTAGGAAATTTCTCCTTAGTTCTTAGGTCTAGGAATCCAGACAAATGGCTAGGTAGCTTCACAACTTCATTTATTTGTTTATAGGTGTCATCGTGATTAATGTGCAAAGGATGTAGTGGCATAATTGAGAGAAAACTCTCTGCCCTCCTAAATAGCTAGCAGTATTGGACTTCCACAGCCTCCTAACTGTGGCAAAAAAAAGAGAAAGAAAGAAGGTCTCATCTAGATACCATTCCGAGAAGTCAGCTCTATTGGATTTAATTCATTGGATTTACTTAACAGTTATTCAGCAGCCTTGGGTACAGGAGAGGGAACTGCTAAGCTCCTCAAAATATTAAGAATGGATGCTGACTCATTAAAGCAACTCTTGAAGGAACTTCATCTTTTTTTTATTTTTTCAGGCTTGTGCTAAACATGAACAAAAAGCATGTTGTTTAATAACCAGCAGAGAAGTGATATGTTTGTAGAAATTTCAAAGCACTTCTGAATCATTTTCAAAGCACGAACAATTCCACTGTATGTCTGCTAATTATTTTAGGCTTACAGCAGCATCTAATTCTGTCGTTTCTAGGCCTTGAGTTATTTAATGCCCGCAGAGATGTTTAAATAAGAAGGGAAAAGAGAACCAAGGTAGTTATTCCCCATTAATAAGGAATTATTAGTTAAGGTTTTTTGACAGGTTTACCTTTATCAGCTTCCATCTGCTCATATTGTCTTTGCAAGGCCTTTAAGCAAATTAGTCATGATGTTGTTGTTTCAATTATGTTTTAAATAATTCTGTAACAAGTTAGCAAGTTGCCAGGTTGCGACCTGGGAATTCTTCTCTACGTCAACATTTTTTAATACAGTGTAAGTCAAGACAACTGGGGTTCATCTGCTCATTTTGTCTTCATATCCTTCTCTGCTACAGTATCCAGAACACAGAAGCAAAAGGATGTCAGTTACTAACTGGACTGGTGAAAAGGCTTTCTTGTCTATTACCACATGGGGAATTTAAAGCTAATGTAAAGATTTTGAGATTGTAAATGAGCAAGTCAAGAATTGATTAGGATAGGAATTTCTTCTCTCCCTTCCCATGTCCTGCTTGTGTGTTTTTGAGTGGCAATGTCTTAATTATTTTTAATCTTGAAGAAAAATATAGAGAAATTGAATATAAATGAATTTAAAAGAAAAAACTGAACATTTTATATATAAATGAAATAAGATGCTCACAAGAAGAATCCAATTTGTAGCCATAAACAGTAAGATGAGATAGATTTTACATACAAAGTTTTACAAAATGAAACTTATCTACAATTAAATGTTTACTGAAGTCCACTAGTAACAGAATTTAAACACTGGAGACTGTAAAAATTATGTTGATATTATATTTGGCAAAGATTGTAGCAGTATAATGTTCAGTTAGTTCTGCATTAGTCACAGCTGAAGTTCCATCTGCCCAAATAATTTAATGAAGCTTTTTATGAATTTTCAACTATAGCCCAAAATTAAGTTGGAAAAATGCAAATACCTGATTCCTATGGTCCTGGATGAATGAAATAAAACAAAAACAAAACCCCAAAGGCTTTTATACGAGCATGAAATAAACATTGTTGGTCATAGAGCAGAAGGCCTCTTTCTTCTCCCTTTCTCCACTCCACAAGTGTTTTGGGTGAAAAGCTACTATCAGTGTTGATGTTTTTTCAAAATATTATCAGGAAGTTTCACAGAACAGATATTGTTCCAATGAAAGAGAAGACATTCTCCAGCTGAGAAGACATGTTCTTGGGATCCTGCAGCTGGTTTTACAATGGAAGCCAGTAGAGTTTTCTCTTTCTTTTCCTTTCTTTTTTCTTTCTCAAGTAGGAAACCCTGTACCCTGTACTATTCCAGAAAAATGGCTAACCAAAAACCTCAAGTGAGGGAACACCCATTTTATAAAAAAATACTTTTTGAGATCATAATTAATACAACCTTCAACACTTTTAATTACCTTTTAATCCATCTGTAGGTTATAACCAAAATTCTTAGCTCACTTTATCAAACATTCTTTAATTTGTACTTCCTCTTTCAAATTTCAACAGAAGTTTGTACATTTTAGCAATTACCTGTTCAGTACACAACTTTATTTCAAATTCTATCTTTGTTAGCACCAGACAGGACAGGCAAGTCCTACAGAGGGTGGTGTGCATAGCAGAGCACATCATCCACACCAAGCTCCCTGAACTGCACTCCATATATGACAAACAATGTCGAACCACAGCCAGGAAGATAATGACAGACCCCATCCACCCCATCCACCCCAACAATGGACTATTCACCACAATGCAGTCAGGAAGACGCGTCTGCTCCCAGAAAGCCAACACAGAGAGACTAAGGAGAAGCTTCTTCCCACAGGCAATATGGACCCTAAACCATAAACCATAACACCCCAGGACTAAACAGTATTCCCATAATCTGCCCCTCTCTATCACCCCCTAACGTATTCTCCTACCCTGTCTATACTAGTACCTCTTGCTGTACTACCTATGGTCGTGAGCAGTTGCATATACATTTCACTGCATTTTGTACCATGTACAGTATGACTGTGTATGTGATGAATAAAATTTGATTTGATTTACATATTGTGTTTTTATCCATTTTAAATTTTTCAGATAACTAGATGGGAAAACCACTGACAACCATACCCTATTCTGATTCTCAATAGCATGTGTGTGTTTCTGTGTATCAGACTGAGGCAGAAAGCCAGAATAAAGATGTTTTTCCATTGGAGTTACATTGGGATCACATAACTGAATTCTTCCTTGCAGTACAAAAGCTTCATTAGTGTTTCTTAGGTTGTGCCAGTGTAAAGGCAAACATGTGGTAGATATAAAACTAAACTAAAAAATGTTTCTTGAACACCTCATATCAGTTCATAATTTTGAAATTGATCTAGTTATGGCTAATATTTTTATCAGTGAAGAACTACACTGATGTTCAAATAACCAGAGTCCCTACCTTGTAAGGAGTAGAAAAATCAACTCTTATTGACAGTAGACAAGGCTACCAACTATCCATCCTATTCAGAGTAAGATTGGCACCTTAAAAAAATGAGGGTACTGTGTCCTTCCTGGACCCTAATAGATACATTTCTGTGTTCAACAGAAAACTCTTGATATTTAAAGCTAAAATTATTGATCTATATATTACACAATTTTACTGAAAAATATCATCATCATCATCATCATCATCATCATCATCATCATCATCATCATCATCATCATCATCATCATCATTTTCTGAAAACATTTAAGAAAAAAGTATACTCTAAAGGTCCTTTGATATACATTTCGATATGCAGTAACAACATCTTTATAGAGATGCATTCAAACATGCAAGTGCTGTACTCTAGGAAAAGCTAAGTATTTGTAAAAGGTCTCTTATCCAATCAACTCTTTTTAACCTCTGAGATGTCCACCAGCAGGTTATGATCATAATAGTTCCCAGCCACACGTACACTTCAGCAATTTGTATTCAGAGACTTATTATCACTTATTCCAGAGGTAACATTCATGACTGGTCACCACTAATAGCATTATTTTCTTTGAAGCTTCATCTCTATTTTTATATTACAGCAATGGCTGCAAAAAATTTTCAGCTTGAAGCAGTTTACGCTCTAGTTGCCATTCAGCAAGATCTGCTCATTATAAGTTCTTTAAGAAGGCATTAGAGGTACTAGTCTTGGACAAGGGGGATTTAAAGTGTCACCATAAAAACAGTGGGAAAGACAAATGTTTCATTTTGTGTTTAATTGGGTTTCTCTTTGGTATCCAGTGTTAACATGACACACTATTCAGAAATGAAAGATACATTAATTACTAACTTACCACATGAAAGTTGGTGTTTCATGGAAGACCGGAATGGAATAATTTGTCCTCAAAGGGATAAAACTTCAGAGAAAGACAATAAAGTGATGCAAGGTGAATTATAAAAAGACTTATTTTAATATGATAGATAATTTAATGCCTATAGGTGCATGGAGATATAAAAATGGAGTTGAAAAAGAATACACTTACTTTTCTGAAAGACATACATTTTTTCTCAAAAATCGATATATTTTGGATAGCTAAGAATGTGGTTACTGATGTTTACAAAATGGTAATAGTGCTAAAACCTTGAGACATATAAAGTGACAATTTTTGCTGATGACTTGGTTATGATTTCGCAAGAGCTCCTAGGTTATATAGAATGCTTAATGAAGAAGTTAAAGATTTTTCATAAATTAGCTGCTTTCAAGGTTAATTAACAGAAGCCAAAGAATTTGGTTGAAATATGAATACACAAGACCAAGAGAAATTAATGTCAAAGACCGATTTCAAAATTGAAAAGAAGGTTAAATATTTAGGAGTAGCATTGAACAATCAAAAGTATATGTTCTTTCGGAAAAAAATATGTGAAACAAGATGTAATAAATCAAAATGTCCCTATTAAGTAGAATTTCAGTTATAAAATTGATGTATTTATTTTAAACAATATCAATAATGGCAATGAATCTACTTTTTAAACAATGGCAAAAACATATGTCTAAATTTGTGTCCCATAGCAAAAAAATTAAGAATTAAATATGAATTGCTTCAGGTTGCTAAATAAAGGGTTGGGTTAGTCTTATTTGATTTGAAATTATACTTTAAATCATGTTGTTTGTGGATGAAACAGTGGGTAACTCTAAAAAATAACGGAGAATAGTTGTAGCTGAGGGTTGAAATGAAGAGTTCTTGGTGCTCTCTGAGCTTGGTTGTTTTCTTGAAGAGGTTTCATTGCTTAAACTAGGTAGCATTATCCATGGTAGTAGCCTGGCATTGATGATGTTACCTAGTTTGGGTGATGAAACATCTATAAATTAAAAGATTATTGGAATTGCTATTTAAGGCATGAGACTATGAAAATTAATGTAGTGTTTAAAAATAATTTTGTTAGACATTCTGAAAACATGAAAGAAATGCAAATCAAACATATTTCCTAAATTGATTTTGTGGGTATCATTTCCACAAGTCTTTTTTAAAGAAGGGAAATGACAACCAAACAGCTGACTTATGCTGTTTTATTGATTTTTGGTGAAACAGGATTTTAGACTTAAAACAAGAGAGGATTTGGAAAAAGAGAGTTATATTTGCCACTGTTTTCCTTATGTACAATTGTTTGAAAGATTTACAGGAGATAAAAAGAATTTTGATTTTACAGATCAACAGATTGACTATGAAAAAAACTTATATACCAATGATGATTATTTTATTGCAAAAGTATTGAAATTTAATCATGAAGAAAGAGGATAAAATATAAACTGCTGTTAAGATTGGGTTATCTCTTTATAATTTGTTCTTATTCTTTATTCTTCCCTTTTCTATCTCTTTTTCTTTCTTTCTTTTTCACTTTTCCTATTGTTGTTGTTGTTAGTTGCAAAGTCGTGTCTGATCCATCATGACCTCATGGTCAAAGTTCCTTCAGGCCTTCCTGTCCTCTACTATCCCCCGGAGTCCATTTAAGCTCACACCAACTGCTTCAGTGATTCCATCCAGCCACCTCATTCTCTGTCATCCCATTCTTCTTTTGACCTCAATTGTTCCCAGCATTAGGCTCTTCTCCAGTGAGTCTTTTCCTATCACTTTTCTCTATTTCTCTTATCTTTAACTTAAAATGTGCATTGTTTTTACTCTCTGGAAAAACTTGTTTAATAAAAGTTATAAAAGATACATTACTGATACAAATCATTTATAGACTGGCCATTGGAACTCAGCTAATTAGTTTATATATTACTTGGTGATGAATTCTTTTAGTCATGTCAAAGCTATGTATCTTTGTGATGGCCATTCTTCTTGCAGTCTGCCTTTTTGACCCAATGCCCAGGAATAGAAACTAGTAAGGTATGATTTCCCACTCCCCCCACCCCTCAACATATATCCTAATTAAGAAACTGTCTTTGCTTACAGCCTGTTGGAACAGCAGAAAACAGATTTTCACATTAGATTCCACCTGAGAATGTTTCAGGTTGCACACAAAGGTGACTAACTGATGCTGCCCATTGGTTTCCATGGTTACCAACTGGCATCTGACGGTCCATTGTGACACAAGTGCACAAAATCTTATTTTTTTACTAATGGCATAAATATTCATGATTTTTGTACAATTGATAAATGACTATATTTTATCTGGAATAATTTTGTAGCTCTTGATTAATTTGTAGGTTTGCTTCATGAACCATCTTGGCTCCATGCAAAGTGAGAAACCATTTAATAATTTAAAATATGGGTTAAAAGTGTCCTTGATGGAGGACAAAAAAAATATTTAGAGCATCCTTTCATTAATTGTGACATCCTGGTTTTTAGATTGCCAATTGGCTAGAAATATATATCTGGCTTTCCCCCTCTCTTCCAAAATTCCTTCTGAAAAAGCTTCCTGAATGCAAGGCTCCTTTGCATTTAAACATCTCTGAAAGGCCAGCCTGGTCTAGTGATAAATGTGTTTAAAACACTAGATTAAAACCAGGAAACTATGAGTTGTTCTTCTCTTAAGTATGAAAGCCAGCCGGATGATTTTGAACCAGCCACTCTCTCATAGCCAAATCCACTTCACAAGCCTGTATCTGCAGAAAAGAATGGAGGCACACAATTGCATTTATATATGTTGAGTTATATAAAATAAGTCAGGAAATAATAATAAAAATATCCATTGAGGCACTATTTGATGTGGTTCTGGGGATAGCATACTTTGAGATAGATGACAGCTAGGCCAGAGGTTCAACCATACAGTCTCATCAGAGGAGCCAGCTGAAGAATGTCCCTCCTGTAAAGAATATGATGAAATAACCATATCAGTTCAGTCATTGCCCAGGTCAACAAAGACCATACTAGGTGTTGGAGTTCCTGAACATCTGGTGACAAATGAGCTATAGGACCAACCAAAGCCAATGATGCAAGACTTCTGGAATAAATGTTGTTTACCCATCACAAATATACAAAGATTAAAAACAAAGAAAGAATTTATTGTATTGTTACTACAAATCAAATAGGCTATCTGAAGAGAATGTTCTGGAAAGAAGAACATCCAGAAATAACAGAACCAAAAGAGATCAATGTCAATTTATAATACGAAATAAAGTATTCATAAAAGTAGAATTGGAAGAACTACAGAGGTCTATCCAGGATAAAGAAATCAAAGTCTTGCCAGAAGTAACTTGGACTTTAGAGGAAAACCAAGGGAAACTGGCAATTGAAGCCAGCAAAGATCCAGCAAAAGGGATACCACCACACAACGACAGGCCAATTACCTGCTTACTAGCAATTTTCAAATTACCACAGATGTAGTAATTGTTGCAGTCCAGCAAGATCTAACTGAAAACAAATTCTTTCCACCTGAGCAGAAAGGAAACTGCCCAAGCAGCAGAGAAACAAAAGATCAGCTACTAATTGACAAAATGATTTTGGAAAACTGCAAGAGAAAGAAGATCAACTTGAACATGGATTAATTATAAAACAGCATTTTACCCCCTGCCAGGATTGAATAACCAAATACCTAGAAATAATAGGAGTCAGTAGAAACTTCAGAAACTTTGTGCAAAGATCTATGGCACAATGGAAGAACAGTTGTTCTATGAGGATAGACTGGGAGGTGTTAATGCTAAGAGGAATCTTTTAAGAAGACTTATTGTCACCACTACTGTTTATCATTTATTGATTCCTCTTGTTAATAATAGTAATCAGGTTAATAATAGTAATCAAGTTAAAACATCTGCCAGGCTATCCCATCTCCTTTACACGAATGATCTGAAGCTGTTTGGAAAAACATAAGTAGAATAGCTGATCAGCACTGTCTGACAAATGTATCTTCTTTATCACCAACAGAGAAAAAATAGTGAAAACTCAATGAAACAAAATGCCCAATGGGAAATAATATCAAGAGATACCAGCCTTTTCATCTACTTGGTCAGTGACTATACACATATTTCAGATTTTGTTTTCACTTCCTGCCTCTTCCTGCCTCTAATGCCTGGTTTTGATGTGAAAGGATTAATGTAGTTATGGAAATGGTTCCCCATATCATGTAGTAGGCAATGATTGCCCTCCATATATGGAATCTCAATCATATAGATCCCATGAATGAAAATGTAAAATTTTATCAAGAAATTTAACATATAAAAAGTTATCATGAAAGACAAGTGATAATATATGGTTAGTTAAAAAGGAATGAGGATTTGAAAGAATTGGAAGAAAGTATCCAAGGGCCAAATTATTCTTGCAAAGATCTGCTTTCCTTTCATGATCCAGCCTAGAGGATTGCTGCAGAACATTGTTACAAACTATTTCTGACCTAGTAAATGGAATCCATTGAATTAAGAATTCATCAGATGCTATACCTTTAGAAATAACTGAGCCAAAGAACAGATCAAGGAAGGTTTAACAAGAGAATGTAAATGCATCCAAGAAACCCAGATTTAAAAAGTAAGCTAAACTTTTTAATTCAGTTGCAAGGTAACATGAATAGACTTTGAGCTTTCCCAAGGAAAGAAATCAAAAAGCTTGATGTTATTACTCCTATCATCAATATTGCAAAAACTATTTATGTTTATATTCTTGCTGCTTTCTTGCCCCAAACTATTCCTTACCATATCTTCCAGAACTGGTTTATTCTGGATAAAGCATCTACGATATTGGGATTTTATAAGCACTTGCATGTAATGAGTAGTTTTGCCATGAGATGAAATGGATTTGAAGCAGTAAGTGAGATACTCATGAAACGAATGGAGGATTTCTCTGAAAGGATGAAAGGGGGGTGTAGTTGGAAAGGTTCTGAATCCTCTAAAATCTGACTTGCTTAGTTTCAGTTAAAATATGAAATGAAGTTCACCTAAAGTCTGAGTGAAATGAACAGAAAGAATCAAGGACACTGTGAAAGAGGCCGTAAAGTAATCTTGCCTTGGAGAATATAAAGGATTATTTTTGGTGACTACAAATTTTATTTTATTTTTATCAAAAACAGGCAATTTAAAAATTTGGTCTTGAGAATTTAGTAATAATTTATGCTGTTCTGAAATAAAATTCATTTGTGGGAATTATCCTGTGAATCTTCCTAATTTGGTGCCATCCAGATTACAACTCCTAGATCCCTTTGAATTCTGCTCATTGTATTCCCAACACATCTGCTGGGTACCAGGTTAAAGATGAAGAATACGTAATACCAATAACTAGAACAATGATTTGCATTCTGAACCAAGGAGAACCATCTCTTTGCTCTCTGTTGCCTATGAGCTGAATTGCCTTTTTATCAGAATTGTACTGCTTGCAAAATCTAAATTATAGTAGGTACATGCTTAGATTATGCACCTTTGATATGGAATTAAAATCCATATGAGCAGCCTCAGCATGACAGTTTCTCAAATTATAAGGCAATGAGCTATATGTATGCCTTGATTCACAGCTGGTAAATAGCACTGCAAAAAAAATATGATTGCAAGAACACGATCCACAAGGGAGAAAATATAATATTCTGCTTCATATCCAATTCCATCAAGAATGTTTAGGTAACAATCAGATCACCATCATCACCACTTCCTCAAAAATGATGAGAGATGGAATATGATTGTTTTGATCTTATTTATGCTACATAAACATACATTTGTTATGGTAGCAAATATGAGTAGCTCAGGATGAGCATTCCAAAGGTGCTTTTTGAAGAGACAACTGGACTTTTATGTTTTTATCTGAAGACATTTTGCTTCTCACCCTAGAAGCTTTTTCAATGATGAAGAAGTTTCTTGGATGAGAAGCGAAACATTCAAAGAAAAACAAGAAAGTCAAGCTGCATCTTGAAAAAGCACCCCTGGTACATCCATGACCTGGATGACTGAGAATCTCCATAGATACTCAAATTGGGCATGGCAGCTTGTTGGAATATTTTGAGCTTGGATCTTGGAATTATTTTGTTACAAAGTCTGCATAGCTTGTGGAAATATAAATAATTAGCAATGACAATTGGTTATTTCATTGATAGAGAATCATTTTATGGATTGTTTCCTGAGAAAAATCCCTATCTAGATATTTGAAATGACAAGATGACTTCTGTTAGATTGCCAAAAAACCCCCGTTCCAAACGGCCAAGAAACACGCCAGGTGCGGGGTAGTCTTGATGACCGCGAGGGGTCCCTTTATGTAGAAGCCGCGA
>JANHFJ010003364.1:0-11553 GCA_032468195.1 Cerberus rynchops
GATTTTCCCGCTCTCTGATTTTGCCTTTCCAGACTCTCTGACTCCTCTATGCCCATATATGGGTATAGAACAAAATGCAAATGCGAGGGCCAGCCGTAAGTCCTTTTTTCCATGCCATTATAACTTTGAATGGTTGCTAAATCAATGGTTGTAAGTCAAAGACCCACCAGCATATTTGCAGTTCTTTGCTTGATTTCAATACTGGATGACATAAATACAGTATAGTCTGTTATTAACGTAAAGCTCTGCACTAACAGGCACTACTTTCAGTCCAATTTCACATTAAAGAAAAATACAATCTGTCACTCATTGCTCTAATGAAAGGCACTCTAGTTCTCACATAGGTATAAAACACCACAATTCTATGGTGTTTATATTATATATAACTTAAATTGTTTTCTGGATAAAAATATATTTTCAAAGTGTACCATCCAGTAAAATTAAAAAAATATCAATTTTTAATAAAAACAATCAAACTACAATTAATAGCATTACCTTGTACTGTGCATAATATATAACTTCATTTAGCTTAGAAAAACCACCTTAGAAAAATTACAGAGAAAAATCTAAGCAAATAAGAGAAAATGGTACTGAGTACAAACATTTGTAGACTGTTGTGACAGTAAAAGTAGAACATTAAAGTGCCTCTAAGAAAAAAATCCTTTTACGTTTCAGTTTACAAAACATCTTTTTCCCCCTTTCTCCACAGCTTGCAGCCACACAGCAAATAATTTTTGTAACAGTTGCAACAAATGGAGCCATTGAAAATTTCACTTTTTAATAACTTGTCTAGTCAATGCCATTTTATAAAGCAAAGACCACTTTTAATCAGTTTTACGTTTATTGCTAAAATATATTTCTGGGTAGATTTCTTGTTACTGTGGGCCACTATAATGTTATAATTTTTTTCCTTCTTTCCAGTTCTTCTGGGTTTGAGTGGATGCTTTTTCTTCTGTAGTGGGTGCATGTATCTATGCATCTATGCCTGTGTATTTGGCTGGTTCCCACCAGTGGGGAGCTAGTGGGGAGAACTCTGTCATTGGTGGAAGCTGGAGGATTAAATATAGTACATTCTGGCACTCTAAACTATCACAAAGCCTTCGAGACACCTGAGGCCTCCAATGCTGCATGAGGCCATAGAAGGAAAGGGAAAGTTTAGAGATGAAGCCAAGGAACCAATGTTTTTAGATTTAGCTTAGACAGACTCAATCGTAGTTTCAGTTGGGAAATTGTGAGCATTGTAAACTAAGCTAAACCAAAAAATAAAATAAAATAGGGAATTCCTAGAAGCTTGGCATTAAGACAAATCAGCCATCAACTGACACATAAATAAACCATAATTATGCAATAAACAAAACATATCCTCTTTAGCAGCCAATACCCTGATAAGCAGGGATTAACACCAGACAAACAATCAAGTGGAAAACAACACCCTAATAAAAAAATTAGCAAGGACAAACCTCCATCCTCAGCAAGGCTGGCAGGGCAAACTATTGTATATATAGTAAATAGGAAACAAACCCTACACTCTCTTGCACTGATGTTAACTTATTGGGTAATGAAATGTTTGTAAGTGAAAAACCACACAGAGAGTACTCAGGTCTCCAGAGGGAGACATGGCATAAATTCAAGGGTGAACTGATCTCAGGGATGCCAGGCCTGCTACCTAAAAGCAGTTTCGCTGTCCAGCTCTCAGTTTCTACCTTCAATGTCTAGCAATAAAGTAAAGGTAATTTTAGGCTCCATAACAGAAATATAGTTTATAACTAAAGGGAGTAATTGTTCCATTTTATTCTGCATTGGTCAAACCAACATCAGCGGTGAAATGCAGCCTGGTCACACCGGTTCTGCCGATCCAGTAGTGGCGACATTTGGCCTCACTTACCTACCCCTGATGATATTTAGGCCCTCCTGCCCACCCTGCTCTTTTCTTTCTTATATCTCTATTTTTTTTTCTTTTTTACTTACCTGAATAGTAACCCCAGGCTGCCTCCGGTAAGCAAAAATAAGCAGTTAAGAAGCTGCGTGGCAGCATGCTTTTTGGCATGCATGCACACAAAGCATGTGCAAAATGCACACGACTGAACTGATAGCAAATCCAGTTGGATTATACCACTGACCAAAATACAGTATTATATTTAGTTCTGGGTAAGGTTTGGAGAAAAACAGTATGATAAAGAAACTGGAAACTTGTGAAGAGAGACTGAAAAAACTGGGAGTGAGGGTGTGTATGACAGCATTCTTCAAGTATTTGAAAGAATGTGTAAAGATATGTGGGACAAAGAGATGCTGCCTAGGGAATGGTCAGAAAAGAGACATCATAGCTGCAGCTGAATTGCAGGCAGAAGTTCAAAAGGGACTCTCTCTAGTTTCTAAGACTGTGAAGGAAATGGTGGAAGAATTGTATTTTCAGGCTTGCAATAGTCTGTTTTACAACAATGTAGAATTAGTTATCTAATCATATTTCCTGTCTGGTCTCCCTAGGAAAGCTAACAGGATGTCATAGGACAATGTTTTTCTCTCAGAAGTTCAGGATTTATGTTGCAGAAAGGCAGATTTAATGTGAATGTAAAGAAAACAGTTTTTAAAGAAATCTACATGATAGTGATAACGATTACCTGGAGAATTGGTAAACTCCACTTGATTGTGTGTGTTTAACATAGGCCAGAAGTTAACTATCATGAATATTTTAATTTAGATTCCTGCATTGATGAAATGGGGGCTTAACTTGATAGGGAGAGAGATGATGGAGTACATTTTTCACTTTCTTTAAAGCATTTAAATACACATGCATAATAGGCATACATCCAATTTTTAGGGTTTGTTTCATCAAACTTTGCAAATTCAGAAACAAAAAAAAAACACTCTAGGTTCCAGACAGTTTTTCACCATCTGTTGTTCTTCAATTATATAATTCAGTTTCTTAAATCTGTATTTTTCTTGCACTTTCTGTTAAAGAGAACAACAGTAGATTAAAACCAGAACATAACATTTTTACCAATTTTTTTACTTTTTCAAATTCAGTTTCTCCTACCATACTATTATGGTGGAACAGTGGTTAGAATGCAGTATTGCAAGCTATTCTGCTGATTGCCAGCAGTTGATTCTCACTAACTGACAATCGACTCAGCCTTCCATCCTTCCAAGGTCAGTAAAATGAGGACCCAGATTGTTGGGGGCAATATGCTGACTCTGTAAACTACTTAAGAGAGGACTGTAAAGCACTATGAAGCAGTACATAAGTATATGTGCTATTGCTATTAACTGAAAAATGCAGTTGTTCTGTTTAGTTTTCTTTCTCACATATAGAAAGAATCTGGCAATCTTTATATAATTTCTTTCCAATATTTCACTGACTTGGAAAGAGTAAAAAAGGGAATAGAAAATATCTATACAGGAGTGCTTGATAATCGAACCTGTAACCATGAGGGATCAAGTAAGAGGTTTTTTTTTTAAATTATAATCATTATAATTACTTCCTTCCTTTAATAGGCAGAATCTGTAATACTGTAATATCCATATACAATAATATTATTGCATACAACTTTCAGGGTGTATTGAAAAAAGGTAAAATAAACCAAGAACTAATAGGCAGAGATGTATAAACCGATAAGATCAATAAGTACCAACTGTTATCAACTCAGCAATCAACAAAAACTCTGGATATTATGAAGTTTCTTTTTACTTCATAGGAAGTTAATTCAATTCCACTAGTGCCAAATTAAAGAAATAATATCACTTTGCTTTGGCAGTGAATACAAAAGAGAGTTAACAATGAGAAAAACACCATAATTTCAGAAAGCCAGAAGAGCAAAAGTAGCAGACCAATTAATCAGATCTCCATAAACCTTCCCTCAATTAAGAACTCATCATTAGAACACCAACTTTCAAGTTCATAAATAATAATCAGGTTCTATCATTTAAAAGTCAAGCAATATGTTCTGTCTGTGAATTCAAACAGTATTTTCTCTATCCCTTGTAGTTGCAATCATCTCCCCCAAGGCTTTGAACTTTAACTACAATTTGTTATCAGGAAGTTAGTGAAAAACTAAACAAAATATACAAACATCTGAAAACCTGAAGCAATCCCTGTATTTTGTTCTTGGATGTGTTGGGACAAAAAAACAGTCAAAGTCCAACAAACAGTGCTTTAACGTCAACATAAAATTAAATACACTCTTGTGCACACTATTTCCACATCTTGTCATTCATAATAGTAGGTAAACATTAGTAGTAAAATACATATGAGAAATTGGCCAATAAAATCAATTCAGTAATGTCAGATTAAACCAACCTCTGAACATTCAGACCAGTGACCCTGCTCGAATGGAATTATGGAATCTTTCTGTGGCTGCAGTAGTAATTGTATAGCAACATTGCAATAACTCTCTGCATTCAGATATTATGCCACTAAAATTAAAAAAAAACTTTTGTTAAAATATATTTCTCTAAGAACAATAAGCTTCATTAGTTGTGATGTTTAATACATTTTGGATCCATACCTGTCACACTACTTCTGTAATATATAAAATTTCTTCCATACTTACATACCCAAAAGTATGTAGCAGTTTGATCTGATTGGAATGATTAATGTCTAATGAAGAAACCTCATAGCTTCAGACAGATTTCACACCATGCAGGTATGCACGGCAAATGAGAATACAAAACTAATTGCAGCTTCATGCCAAATCTGTTTAATGGGTCAATGAATATAAAGTATATATAGAGTGGATTTTAAATATAGCTCTTCAGCTGTCAATCATCTACACTTGCATTCACGTACATTAAGTGGTCAAGAAAACTAGTTCTTACAAATCAAAACCTCCAATAACAAATCTAAAAATAATGGCATATTTACCCATCCAAGAGATATTGTTTGTTTCCCTCAAATAGAGGACAGGGTTCATTTTATTTCCACTCATGGGAATAAAAGAAACAAGCAACAAAGAGGGAATAAAGAGTTAGGAAAGGGGGGGTTAATAAGTCATATCAGATTAATTTATCCAGCAAAGGTAAGCAATAATAACTAACAACAAATGCTGGCCACTTTGCAGGATATTAGCAAAATTGTGACCATATGTAAGAAAAAGAACATGAAATATCCAGAATTAGTTTAAGTTACAGGCAACAAACCTAGGTAATGGAGATGTGCAGGATTTGAATTTGAAGTTGTACTTGTGGCAACCCTTTAAAGGAGCTGTATCTTTTCTGAAGCTCCCACAGTAGCTATAGAGGCTCTGAAAAAATCCCAGCATTCCAGCTGGCATACCAGAAACAATAATAGGGTGTACAACCACAGATCACCACCTCTCAATGCCTTCTTAATTTAAACATGCATTTTGTTAGTTCAAGCTGATCTCATGTGAGTCCCAAAAAGGGAACAATTCCTTTAAATTCCTTTCAACAAGTACAGCAAAGATATAGGTCATACTGGTGGGGGAATTTGGGAATTTAAAGTCTACACATCTTAAAATTGCAAAGTTTGAAAAATATAGGCAATAAGCAACTTTTGCCTATTTTGAATCCAAATATTGCACACTTAAGTTGATAAACAATATACAGGGATTAGAGTCTTCTAAAATTCAGGGATGCATTCTGTTCAGATAAATATCACCCAATTTCATGTTCATATTGTCAGCTAGATGCAGAAGGCAATAAAAAACCCCAATTTTAGAGAACCAATCTGCCTTTGTATCTGTATGAAGGCATAACACATTTTCTTCATTAAAGTACTAGTAATGTGAATTCTTTAACATCACTTTCGTAAGTAAGAAGCAAAGTGCTAAGTTAAATGCTGTAATGCAGTTTTTCAAAGACGTTAACTGAAATGCCTTGCAAAAACAGTGTTTGAAGTGTAACAAGAAATTTTATTGAATCTAATAAAAAGTATAAGCATAAAAGACAGGAAAGCAAATCTCTTATGTTCTCCGTCGAATGTAGAGAGATAATCCATAGATTATGTTCATTCAGGGCATATTTTTATGCTCCAATTCTGAAGTCCACTTTTCACTCCTGTCCATTCCAGTTCATTGACTATTTTGCAGAAGAGGGAATGATCCTTCAACAGAGTCAGTGTTCCCCATGTTCCCACAAAATACTGCAATAGCACAATTGATATAATTCTTGCCTTCAAGGAGAACCTGGCAGAACTTTTTAAAATTAGTATTTCCTTTTCCTGAGGTAACTGGTCCTCCATCTTTTTTTAAGCAAGTCCAAGGATACATCGTTTTATTAACCTTCTAGCTACCTGAGGTAGAATTATTACACTCTCTGGATTGTTATGCCTACATGCATTTTCATGCTCCAACTTTATGTATATGTGTAGGTGTGCATGTTATTTGTGTGTTTGTGTCCAGGGAGAGCTATCCACAGGAAAGAAAGTACTTAATCTTTTTTTCTAGGGAAAAAAAGATGTGAGAGCAGAGTAATATAATAATTGCCCACTGGCATAGTGATTTGCCAAACTATCTCAATCTAGACAGGATTTTCTTAAACTACTTTAGCATTAAGCTCCACAAGCAAAGGACAGAAGTAGTTACTTAAACACTAAATGCAGAAATGCCCTAAATGTTTTCCTCTTTCGACTGTGGGCAAAAACAGAACCTTTGTTCTCAATTGCTTGAGAGGGCTGCACCTTTCTTTTCCAGGAAAAGCCCCCGCAATCATTTCAAGTGAATTTTGTTTTAGAAATACTGTATAAGTGGTGTTGTATTTTTTTAAAGTATTAATTGGATAAAATACGTTACTCTTAACTTACTAAACTTACCAAAAACAATCAGACTGAACAAAACTACCATATCTAGATCGAATAGCCCAATTGTATTACTCATTTTATACTCAGTATAAAATAGCAAGAAACTTAAGTTTAAATCTATTTCTAGGATCAAGGAAATCTACCACTGTTCAGTTGAATTTATAACTTTGGGAAGTAAATAAAATATCTATTTTAATTCATTTTTTCTTATTTATAAGTTTCAACAAAATCAAGACATAATTCTTTCAAAAAGGAAAGTGAGTATTTTCAAAAATTAATAATGTCTTAATTAATACTAAGGGAAGTAAGAAGACAATGTATAAGGTAAATGGAGAAAATCAAAGAAATTACAGGAAGACCTATCAGTTATTACTAGATATCTGTTTATTTTATATTGCTTTTATTAGATTGTATTATTTGATAAAACTGTGTTTTCAAAATCTCATGTATCATCCTAAATTGTATGACTGGAGCTATATAAAAATCTTAAATGAATAAGATTTAGCTTTGGAATTGATTTTACATATTCGAAAACAATAACTATAGTTAAAACAAAATTTTCCAAATTAAATTAATTTTAAAAATGAAAAGATTTTAGCTAAAAATTTAAAATGGATTTAAAAAGAACAAAGTGCTTGGTAGAAAAATAGGATACTGTAAAAATCATTTTACTATAGAAAGAAAAATAATCCAATAAACATTAATTTCTTATCAATGAAGATACAATATTCAAAATTATTATATATTACCACTATAATATCTGGCATATAAAATTACTAAAGTACAATACTTGGAATAATTTCAGTAATAGTAGTATATTACTGTTGTCTGAAAAAAGGAACAAGAAAACACACATCAAGGTTTGAGTAGATATCCGTTTTTTTCTGAAAACTAAATACAGACATTTCATTTTTAATAAACTAGGAAATAAAACATAAGAACAAAATTAATGTAAAAATGCAGGATGATAAAAATACTCTTAATCAATGTAAAAGGACTAGATATACTGGTTAAATGGAAAAGAACATTAAACATATATAAAGCTATAAAAAGAAGTAATGTTGCTATAAGAAATTCATCACTTGTATTAAACTGTATGGTAACATGTAGTTAATGGATAGTGATTGCTATAGGAATCTTTTTAAATCATAAGGTTACAATACTGTTAAAAACTTGATTGCATATTGATCAATTAATAGGAAAATATGAAAGAAAGATTGTTAACACATAAATGTAATTTATTTTATAAAGGCTACATTTATTCATGTATTCTTTAAGAGCCATGGTGGTGCAGTAGTTAGAATGCAGTACTGCAGGACTAGCTCACTGCTCACTCCAGGAGTTCGATCCTGACCGACTCAAGGTTGACTCAGCTTTCCATCCTTCCGAGGTCAATAAAATGAGGACCCAAACTGTTGGGGGCAATAAGATGACTCTGTACACTGCTTACAGAGGGCTGTAAAGCACTGTGAAGAGGTATATAAGTCTAAGTGCTATTGCTGGTGCTATTGATATTCCTAGATTCAAAACTGTTACATAATGTTTTACTTTGTATTTCCAAAATGAAATATCGGATTCATTTGCTAAGATAGCTGTTCATTGTGTTTGATTATTTTAGCTAATTTTCAACTTAATTATTATTCATTGATGTTACTGCTCATGTTGCTATCAAATCAGTTTTCCATTTTATTTAATAAAATTTAATTTCCTCATCCAACACTAACCCAGAAGAGGTTGCTTTTTTGATTAGTATAAAGTCTAAATCTTAATTTTTTTTGCAGTAATACACTCTATTCCACTATATTTTTTTTAAATGGCTTGTATTTAGTTTTGCCAATTATATCTATAATTTTATCAATATTAGACCTTGGATCTCACCTGTTATATTTTTATATCATTATCACCTAAACAGCTTTTAAGAATAATTCAACTTTGCAAAATTTCAAAGGATCCAAGAGTGCTACTTCTTATAAAACATGTTACCAATTAGGCAATTTTTACAACCTCCACCCAACAATTCAGATTTTCTTTCTTTAATGCCTGATTCCAAAAATCATCTCCAAATCCGTCAAAAATAATATCATCCTCTACTCTGGACTGTACAAGCTAACTTCAGCAGATACGACCTTTAGAAAGCACTAATGATGTTCATTCTGTGCTCAGAGGCACTTTGACACATTAGCACTTGGAAAGATCTCTAGGCAGTAGTTTATCAGCAGGGTCCATCCAGGCATGATGAACACTTTCACAGTGTATTAGCATATATCTAGAGAAAGAATGCCCCAGACTAGAAGCGGTTTTGAATGTTGAAGTGACCTTAAAGTAGAAGGGGAATTCAAGTTGTGCCAGATATTCATGAATATTTTTCACAATTCAAGATCACATTATTAGTTTAATAGTGGACTACTCTGTATTAAACAAACAGACAAAGCAACACACACACACACACACACACACACACACACACACACATTTATTTTCTCAATTTCTAAATTATGTAGTTTGTTTAGTTTAAAAAATTGTTAACAAAGTATTCATAATAAATGCAGAAGCAGAAAAAGTGATCACATACTGTACTAAGGGAATCCTCACAATGTAGACTACAAGGATCTATAATAAAGGAATCCTTGCCATCACAGAATTCAGATTTTGTAGTCTGCTATTCATGCCATGCAATTTATACATTTTATTGGTTAATGATCTTTAGAGTTCTAATAGTGAACACAAGGTTGCTACTCTTCCCCACTCATATATGGTACCTAATTTAGCCATGTGTAGTACAATGAAAGAGAATAATAAAGCTACATAGCTTGTGCCTCTATTGCCACAGAAAAAATACTATGTAAGTACACAAACATAGCTAATGGTGAAATTTTGTTGCAGGCAGTTTCAGCTAAAAGAATCAAGTAGCAAATTATGTGAAAGATATTTACATTTTAATTTCATTTTAAAATGGCATTAGAGATCATTTTGGACCCAGACTATGCACAATATATAAACAAACTCTAACTAATATAATACTTACAACAGTACTCATATTAGGGCTTCTTTTACTAATGTCTGCTGCCAGATAAGGGAGGATGCATGAATGGCCAGAGAGGTGTGAAGTGTGCTCAACAATCCTTATGAAGGGTATGTGAGAGACCAGGAAAGATGCATAACTGATCACCACAACAGAGCTCAGTGGTTTATATAAGTGCCACAGAGTACAAATGGCCAAGGAGAGCGCATGAGAATCAGGAGAGGCATGGCACCCCGAGTGAGGCTCGGGGAGACTGTTTCGGTGGCAGGAAAAGCACAGCACAAGCATGGAGGGCCTTGGGATAGTGGCTGCCAGGTGAGAGAGGGTGTGTGAACATCCAGACATGCATGTCCAGACAGGCATGGCACAAACACAACAAGGTTGACTGAGGATCTGCAAGGATACAGAGTGGCTGGTGGAGTAACTTTGCTTATAGGAAGCTGGCAAGTTGTGATCATGTGACCATAGGATGCTGCAACCATCTTAAGTGTGCACTAGTTGCCAAACATTCAAGATCATGATTACATGACATGGGGATTTCAAGGAACTGTTCATAACTTCAGACAGTCATTGGACAAGCAATCATTAACATAGGACTACTTTACCCTATATCCTCTGTTGACTTCAAAACAACAATCAGATTACTCTGGTATAATAAATTGTCTTGTTATATTGACTAAGGTGTTAGGTTGTGATTGGGAACTTGGGCTATTTGGATCCATTTTCTGCCCTCTTCACTGACTCATTGTCATGGGGAGTTGTTCCTGAGAGGGTTGAGCGAGAATGCTGGGTTTACCCCAAGTATATAGTCTCCCAGCAGGGTTGTCCAATGTATGAAGGTCATCACAGCTGTCCAGACAAAGTTAGTAGGCGTCTATATCAGACAACAGTACTACAGGAAGATGCTGTAAGTGGATGATTACAGTAGCAACAATGGCAAATGCACCATTCTATATTGTGTAAGAGAGGAGAGTGTAAAGCAATCCTGTATTTTACTAAGAAAATCATATGAATGGACAACATAGCAATAATGGTAGAAGAAGTGGATCCTTCAAGTTGGCTAGCACTCAAAATTTATTTATGTTTTTTATTTATATATATTTATTTTAATACCAAATTTATATAATCATATATATTTCTCATTAGTATGACTTTGGGTGGTATTTAAATTGTGTTAAACAAACAATTAAAAACAAATTTGAAATAAGTACTAAAACAATTAAACATAAATAAGAGCATTGGAACCATGTCAGGGGATCCTCATTACGATGGAATCCCCAAGCCTACTGAGAAAACCACGTTTTAAGGATTCCAGAAAGTCAGTAGAGTTGGAGCTAGTTTTACCTCAGGGAGAATGATGTTCCAAATGGCAGGTGCTGTGGCAGGAAAGGCTCATTTTCTGGGTCCATCAGCTAGAACTCCTTAGCAGACAGAGCTTGCCCTTCCTGCGGGCCTGATAGGTTGGATCACTGTAGGTCAGGGGTTGGGAACTTATGGCTCATGAGCCAGGTGTGGCTCTTTTAAGAATTTCATCTGGCTCACAGCTCCGCCCATTCCCCCTCCTCCTCGGCTGTTCTTGTCGGTTCCCCTGCTCGGGGTTTGCTGCTTTCCTCTTCGGCCGCCGTTCGTAAGTAAACCCCATTGGAAAAGCCTCCGAGAAGGGAGCGGGGTGGGGGCAAAGGAAGAGGAGGGCGTGCTTTTCGTGGCTTGCTGGGTGAGGAAGTGGCAGAGGGAATCCGCCTGCCCGCCTACCTTTTGCAAGCTGGTGGGGGTTGCT